>JAABOM020087107.1:0-132005 GCA_011800125.2 Solanum clarkiae | reverse complement strand
CTTGGTCTCTTCTACACATATGATATCCTATATGAGCATGAGTTACTTAAGCATATTTTACTTATGCATTGATCATAAATGTCATATTGATATATTATGCCTATTGCCTATTATTGTTCATTTTGATTAAGGTGCCTATCTTTTGTTGCATTGTGTCCTACATACTTAGTACATTCAAATACACTACACGTACTCTTTCCTACATGATATCACCATGTAGGAACCGGTGCCCAAGTTGATCATTTTCCTCCATATAGCTAGATCGGTACTACTCAAGCTTGTGGTGAGTCCTCCACTTCGGGGACCGTACTCTATGTTTCTCTTATTATGTATTGAGACTTCTTCTTTATTTTCTATTTTGAATATGAGGGTGAACTCAGTTGCTTGTCTTGGACCCCGCTCTTATCTATGTATTAGAGGTGTTTGTTAGACATGTTATGTATCTATGATATGAGCTTTGACTATTTGACTCTTGATTATGATATTATGTAAGCTTTCTCCTTAGTTTTTTTGCCCCTATTATTACTTCTTATGTCTTTTATATGTTTTCGCGACCAATGATGTGTAATGACAAGTTAAGAGACTTGTTTGGGATTCCTTGAGGTTCCCCATTCATCGTGTCAGGTCTAGGTCCTAGTCTTGGGTCGTGACAGTGGTTTTGTATGTTGCACAGAAAAATTGGACTAGAATCGAGCGTAATTGCCCAGCTTCTCTGTCAGCCACCAGAGCCTATGCCTGTCTAACTCGACCTCCAACTCAGGAACATGATTTAGCCCAGAATCAACTAATTTTTTCTCCTCGTAGGAAGGCCTCACAGGCTTCCCTTAGAGCTTAGGCTCCAGCCCCTGCCAATAGATAGCCTTCATACCCACGACTCCCCATTGGTGATGTTGTTGATCATCAACAACAATGAATGGGTCGACTGAGGACTCGGTTGCTCCTACGTCCTGAGGCACCTCATCAGACTCAGACCAATCTACACTTGCCTCCTCATCAAACTAGGAGGCACTCTCAACTTTTGTTGTGGTCCATGTAGTTTGAGCTCTAGTATGAGGCCTTTGAGCCTCAGGCTCAATCTGGACATCGGGCTCTTAAGTTGAGCCTTCAGAGTGTTCCTAATCTTTGTCTTGGTTCCTCAAACTCCTATTAAAGGCCTGGATTGCTGCATTTCTATTTTTTAGGGCCATTGTTCCTGAAATTAAAATTATAACCCAACAATGAGCCCTAAGCTATCTAAACAACCCATAAAAAATAGATAAAAGAATACGAAAAACAAAAGCAACAAGAAAACAAACTACAAAATTCAACATTGCACAAAATGTAGGCTGCAAGTACGAGGCACAGGTACGACTTGTAGGGTGACATATGAGTCATACTGTGGCCTCGTAGACCACCGGTTCCTAGTATCAATTCATACTAAACCCCAGTATGAGGTTTAGTTAAAAATCATAGTCATGACTATGGGTTATAGACTAGGTTCATACCAATTTTTAGTACCTAAAATAATTCATAAGGCAAGGGTACGAGACCCAACTACAGTTTGTATTGGACACAACAACCCGTAGGTGGATCTCGTATGGTGAATGTTAAGAAACCTTGGGTCACTGTTAATCCCTAGAGGGGCAACTACAGCCCGTAGGTGTCATAACCCAAACCTAGGACCTAGACGTGATCGGCGAATGGGAAATGCAAAGAATCCTAAACAAGCCTCATAGAATATCATTACACATCCTTAGTTTCGGAATCAAGATAAAACAACATGAGAAACATAAACAACAGAAATTGGGACTAAGGGAGAGAGATTTAGATTTAATTAGATTAAATATCATAAGTGAGTCAAAACTCAAGCATAATACACAATTTGTCCAACAACACCTCTAAACATAGATACATAGTGGGGGCTAAGACGAAGTAACCGGGCTCAGCCTCATAGTCAACATAGAAATAAAGTAGGAAGTATCAATACATAACATAAGAAACATAGACCAACATCCCTGGAATGGAGTACTCACCAACAAGCTTGAGTGAAATCGTACTAGCCACGTGGGTAGAGATGCTCAAGCGGGACTCCAGTTCCTACATGGTGATATCATGTAGTCATGGAGTATGCATTAGTACCGTTGAATGTACTAAGTCTATGGGATGCAATGCTAGCAAGGGATAAGCAACATAATGGAAATGTATAATCATAAAGAAAGTATAGGTATAACGTCAATATGATATGCGTGTTTAATGCTTAAGGTAAAAACATGCTTGTAAATCATGAACAAGGAATGTGAACTGAATATAGGAAATATACTCAAACCATTTTATATCAATCTTAATGAAATGGTCCAAAGACCCCCACTCACTTACGGTATAATCTTTTTGGAGAGTGTTATCAATACGCCTATCATATGACATAGTCTTTTTGATAGGTAGTATAAGACGTCCCGTACTTTACGATATTATCTTTTGAGTAGGAAACATGATTCATTCTATCATATGGCATGGCCTTTTCAATATTATATCCATACCTTACAATATGATCTTTTCGGTGGAAACCTTTAGCCTTTCTTCCTTACAACATGGCCTTTCTGGTAGGATGTCTGTACCTTACGATATAATCTTTTCGGTAGACATAATTGGCTATTCTACCTTATAGCATGAACTCTTCGGTAGGGTGTCCATACTTTACAATATGATCTTTTTGGTGGGACCTTTAGTTTTCTACCTTACGGAATGGCCTTTTTGGTGGGATGTCCATACGTTGCAATATAATCTGTTCGGTAGGAACAATTAGCTATTCTACCTTACGACATGACCTTTACGGTAGAGTGTACATACCTTACGATATGATCTTTTTGGTAGGGATCATTAGTCACTCTACCTTATAGCATAGCCTTTTCAGTAGGATTCATTAAACACTCTACCTTAGGGCATGGTCTTTTTGGTAGGAATTATTAAAACTAGTCATCCAACCATTAGGTTTCAATCATCAAGAAAGAACTCCTTATTTTCCCAAGAACACGACAAACATAAGAACCCAACAATCTACATGCAACCCCATAGATACCTTCCCATAAAACAACTCATATAGACATCCCTATCATCATCACGAAGTCATCCATTCAACTCATAAGACATGCATTGGACCTTCAATTTCTCAAGAAACCCTAGCCGGACATTTTATCAAATACTTGGCGGGTGTGTATGCTAGTATAAAACCATGAAATATAGAGATGAAATTATGCAAAAAGTCCATTGTAAAACAATCAAAGAGCACCTTGCAACACCTTCAAGCAACATACACCAAAATCCCTCCTCAAATCTTACAATAGATCAAAGATTTATAGATCAAAACATAGGAAAACAATGACAATTTTACATAGTTTAAACATAGTGTGCAGTGAATTTCATAATATGCAAGACCCATTTGCAAATTTAAATCATGCAATTTCAGTAAAAGGATGCTTGGGTATCATGGGCGAAAGAAACCCATGAAAGAAATCCACATACCTTAGTTTTGGAGAAGCTCTTGAAGAAGACTTTATTGGAGATTTGAAGCTTGAATGAAATCCTTGATGAGATCCTTAAGATTGGTCTTGAGCTTTGGGACTTGAATTTAGGGTGAAATATGAGTCTAAGTGTTTGAGTGAGTATTAGGATGATATGAGGGTGAAATACAACTAAGTATAGGTACTTTCAAGTACGCGAACCCTTAGGCCTAAGACATGAAAGTCTTCGACCGAAATTAAAAAAATAGGACCAAAATAACACTGGTCCAAGTCAATGAAGCGACGCCGATTACTCACTGGAATTTGCATTTCTGTACGAATGAGTTCCACGAAAACTCGCGTAAATTCTTCATCCAAACTCAGAATGAGGTAAAACCAAGTGTGTTGGAAAGATAATTTAAAGAGCTTTAATTTTATTGGTATTGGGACACATAATTATTTTTGTGCTAGGAGATATACCCCTCTGAAGTTGACTCTCCTAAATCATATTTTTGTGATTTTCGAATTTTGATACGGTTGCTCTAAAATCGGGGTTAGACCCCTTCCCTCTAATTTTGAACCCCTTAAAAAGAATATGACGTCAGATTTTTGATATCATGCATGAATTATGGGATATATAGAATTTAAAATTTTGGGCTTTTCGAGGCACATTTTCGGACACTTTTTGGGGTCGTTTCAATATCTCACCTTGGGAACATTTGTCTATGAATTTTAAAGAAACGTACAAGAGAAGAGTTATCATAAGGAGTTGAGTGCCAACAATAATGCAACACACTTTAAAACACTATTTTCAAAATCTCAACATAAGTGCAAGATCATTATACACTTGCCAACTTAAACATGGATGCATGTGAATAACATAGGGCTGAAACGTAAGACTTGGAATCATAGAAAGTACTTGACATGTCACCATAAGCTTGAATAGAATGAAAACAATAAAGATATTGCTTCTCTATGCCCGACCAGTCCCCCGAGAAACACATACAAATAAATGACTCTTCCAAAGGGCCTTCACGAACACTACATCCTCATCAATCAACTTCTCCACTCATCCATCCAACACCTCCACCGGGACCTCCTTCTAAGCCAACTTATCCTCCATATCACCCATAATCTCAAGGAGTTCTATAGCACTAGAGTTACCAACACATCCCATCAACCTAGAAACATGAAGAACCAGACTAACCGAACCCCTATCCATAGGCAATCTCCAAACATATGCAACCTTACCAACCTCTCTCTTCACTCTAAAAGGACTCACAACCACAAACTCATTTATCAACCTTAACCACACCTATTCCACTTGTTGCCATGAACTAACATCTCCCTCCTTAGGAGATAACCTCCACTCTACCATCTTTCCACCCAAAACTTCCAACTCTAATAAGGTGGAATCAAGGCGTTGCTTAATCTACACCTCTTAACCCAAGAAGATTTGGAACCACCTAGAATGCTACACCACCATGCTCAATTTTCCTCAACCTAACTTCCAATCCAACCAACCAATGGACCCCACTACTCTCCTCCTTGCCACCATCGACAACATATGTTAGGCTACCTAGAGCATCGACCACAATATTAGCCTTACCGGGGAAAAATAATGCACACTTATTTAATAATCCTTAAAAATTTCTAACCACCTTCTTGCTATCCACAATGCACACCTATCATATTTAGCAACAATCTCTCGCCCTCCAAGACTTGCAACACTACCCCCAAATGATTCACAAGCTCTAAACAAATCAATACCTCATTACTAGAGACCACCACAAATATATCATGGTAGGGTATTCAGACCCCATTCAAGAATCCCACAAAAACCAGCGGTGCATAAGCCAACCAAACAACTCCATCAATATTCGAAATGATCACTCCTAGTCCGAAAAGGCACATAGGGATATCACCTACCCCGATACTCACTTGGGGACAAAACTTAAACCTCAAATCAACCTTAGAGAAGTGTCTAACTCATTGTAGTTGACTAAATAGATCGACTGTCCTTACCTATTATATTACAATCTTATGGGTCCTACACTCATCAAAAGCATACTATGCAAATAGCCAAACCACCTCAAGACCTCCAACACATCAAACTAAGTTCATCCAAGGTCACAACACAAGACTCCTATGCAATAAGAACATAGGGCAACCCTGAAAGATCTCTTCTAGCCACTAGAGACTTACGCGACCATCTAGGACACACACATGAATTTATTAGCACAAAGGAATCACACAAGAGATAGCAACTCCCAGAACTATCAACTCACCTAACTCAAAACGTCGATCATAACATTGGCCTTACTTAATGTCAACTAAGTCACAAGAGGCACAATAGAAGATTACCAATTCACAACCTCGGGTAACAGCCCATCAAGCCTATGAAGCTCCTAACACCCAAGGGAGTCAAGGTCTAGTCTAATAGCTAGCCACCTTTTTCTTACTAGGGTCCACCTTAATGCCATCATCCAGCACCCCAAAACCTAGGAAGGCAACCTCTTACAACCAAAATTCCCACTCCTTCTATTTAGCATCCAAACTTCTTCCATAAACTTTGTGGTACTACCCTCAAAAGACTCACATGTACTACCTTATTATGGAACACAAACCATCATATCATCACCAAAACCACCATAATCCTATTAGAGTAGGGGCTAAAAGATCTTATTCGCGAGACTTGTAGGCATAACCGACGCACTAGTCAAACCAAAGAGACAACCTCAAATCCAAAATATCGAAAAGGGACATTTAAGGCCTCATCTACCACCAACAACAATTCTATAACAAAGCAACTTAGGTTCAACACCTCCAATTCTCACAAGATGATAAGTGCAACCCCTTACAGATCAATTGTACCTTATGACATGACATGGACCTACCCCCTTGCTATCACTTGACCACCATATCAAGACTCTTCCACTCAAGGACCAGTTTATTAGGAAGTTGGATTCTAACTCCATGGGTCTTATCACCAAAGGAGACATACATGCATGCAACTATCCCATTCCAAGAACCATATCAAAATCCACCACATCAAATCCAACGAGCAACAAGGCAAGACCTAATGCAATATGGACATGGAATAATACCTATGGACTTTCTATCAATGATATACCTAACCAAGAGGTAAACGACAACGGTTCACATCACAACTCGGGACACACAAGAAGCCCACTAGCAACCAAAAGAAATAATGAGAGAAATAGTGAAACTCGAATCCATCAACATCAAAACCTTAAACTGACCTTCCATTGCCTTTCACTTTGAAGCGACATGATCAACTAGAATAGCAAAGAATATTCGTTAGAAGGGAAAGCCCTGTCTCACATCTAAAATATGACATAGACCATGAAGAAGAGAAATATTTCCTAAAATGTCTCATAGCCTCGTTTTCATAGTTGTGGTGCACAACACAACCATGAATAAGACTCTTATCGATGTGGTGTGTTGGACTCAGAGGATCTATCAACGTAGTGCTTTGATACCACCTTTTTCATGTCCCAAGCATAGGGCCTAGATGTGACCGGCGAATGGGAAACCTAAAGGAATCCCTAACAAGTCTC
Source organism: Solanum clarkiae (assembly GCA_011800125.2). Classification (NCBI taxonomy): domain Eukaryota; kingdom Viridiplantae; phylum Streptophyta; class Magnoliopsida; order Solanales; family Solanaceae; genus Solanum; species Solanum clarkiae. The sequence goes on along the minus strand of JAABOM020087107.1, from coordinate 124,948 downwards.
ATAGCATATTATTACACATCCATGGTTGTGAAAGCAAGATAAAACAACATAAGAAATATAAACAAGGGAAATTAGGAATAAGCGAGAGAGATTTATATTTAATTAGCTTAAACATCATAAGTGAGTCAAAGCTCAAGCATAATACACAACTTGTCCAACAACACCTCTAAACATAGATACTTGCGGGGCACAAGACAAAGTAACCGGCCTCACCCTCATAGTCAAAATAGCAATAAAGAAGGAAGTATCAAAACATAGCATAAGAAACATAGACCAACGTCACCAGAAAGAAGGACTCACAAACAAACTTGAATAAACTATACTAGCCACATGAGTGGAAATGCTCAAGCGGGGCTCCGGTTCCTACATGGTGATATCATGTAGGCATAGCATATACGTTAGTACGTTTAATGTAATAAGTATGTGGATGCAATGCGAGCAAGGGATAGGAAACATAATCAAAATGCATAATCATAAGCAAAGGATAGGTATAACGTCAATATGATATACATGTTCAATGCTTAAGGTAAAAACATATTTGTAATCATGAACAAGGAATGTGAGCTCAATATAGGAAACATAGTCAAACCCATTAGTAGCAACCTTCATGAAATGGGACAAAAAACCCCATTCATTACTATATAACTTTTTTAGAGAGTGTTATCAATACCTCTACCGTACGACATAATCTTTTTGATAGCTAGTATAGGACATCCCCTACTTTATGATATCATCTTTTGGGTGGGAAACATGATTCATTCTATCTTACTGCATGGCATTTTCAATATAATATCCACACCTTACGATGTGATCTTTTTGGTGGGAACCTTTAGTATTTATAAACTACGGCATGGCCTTTTTTGTTGGAAGTCCATACCTTAAGATATAATATTTTTGGTAAGCATAATTAGCTATTCTACCTTACGGTATGACCTTTTTGGTAGGGTGTCCATACTTTACGATATGATCTTTTTGGTGGAAAACTTTAGTCTTTCTACCTTACGGCATGGTCATTTTGGTGTGATGTCCATACCTTATGATATAATCTTTTCGCTGCACACCAATTAGCTAGTCTACCTTACGGCATCACCTTTTCACTAGGGTGTCCATACCTTACGGTATGATCTTTTCAGTAGGGATCATTAGTCACTCTGCCTTACGACATGGCCTTTTCATTAGGAATCATTAACTATTATACCTTATGGCATCGCCTTTTCTCTAGGAATCATTAAAATTAGCTTATCCAACCATTACATTTCAATCATCAAGAAAGAACTCCTCATTTTCCCAAGAACAAAAGAAACATAAGAACCCAACAATCTACATGCAACCCTATAGGTACCTTCCCATGAAAAAACTCATACAAACATTCCTATCATCATAATAAAGTCACCATATAATCATCATAACACCATTCAACTCATAACACATGCGTTGGACCTTCAATTTCTCAAGAAACCATAGCCGGACATATTAACAAATACTTGGCAGGTGTGTAATACTAGTATAAAACCATGAAATGTATAGAAGAAATCATGCAAGAAAATCTATCGTAAAACCATCAATTAACATCTTACAATACCCATGAGCAACATGCATCAAAACCATTCTCAAATCTTACAATATATCAAAGATTTATAGCTCAAAACATAGCTAAACAATCACAACTTTACATAACTTTAACATAGTATGCAGTGAATTTCATAATATGTAAGACCCATTTGTAAATCAATTTTAAATCATATAATTTGTGTAAATGGAGGCTTGGGTATCATGGGTGAAAGGAACTCATGAAAGAAGGCTTGGGTATCATGGGTGAAAGGAACCCATGAAAGAAACCCACATACCTGAGCTTTGGAGAAGATCTTAAAGAATATTTAATGGAGACTTGAAGCTTGAATGAAATCCTTGATGAAAACCTTAAGATTGGTCTTAAGCTTTGGGACTTGAATTTAGGGTGAAATATGAGTCTAACTGTTTGAGTGAGTATTAGGAAATGTTTAGGATGAAATAAGGGTGAAATAAGGCGAAGTATAGGTATTTTCAATTATGGGAACCCTTAGGACCAAGACTTGAAAGTCTTGGACCGAAATAAACAAAAGGACTAGTTTTGCAATGAAGATTACTCACTGAAATTTGCATTTCTACACAAACGAGTTCTACAAAAATTAGCATAAATTCTTTATCCAAACTTAGAATAAGGTGAAACAAAGTCAATTGGAAAGATAATTCAAAGAGCTTTAATTTGATTGGTCATGGGCCATGCAGTTCTTTGTGTACTAAGAGATATGTTCCTCTAAAGTTGACCCTCCTAAATCGCGTTCCTTGCGATTTTTGGATTTTGATACGGTTACTCTAAAATCAGGTTTAGACCCTTTGCCCCCTCATTTTGACCCCCTGAACATGAATATGATGTCGGAATTTTGATATCATGCACGAATTTTGAGATATATATAATTTAAAATTCTAGGCATTCCGATGCATATTTTCGAGCACTTTTTGGGGTTGTTTCAGTAGGTCCTCCTATGGGTCGTAGAAGGCTCTCGTAGCAGGGGATATCAAGTACCTTAGGTGCCTATATCATCACCATATGAACCACAATTAATAACAATAGAGGTAAAACAATATTCGAAGCAATTTTTGACCACAAATATCAAACATACCAATACACTCATTACCCCAGCATGTCAACCCAATTAAAGCGTAACCTGAAAGTTATTTCCATAACAAACAGTCAACCATCAATTTCCGAACATATGAAAGAGTTTCCAAAAATCATTAATCCCAAAATATTCAACAAAATTACTCGCAAAAAACATAGAAGTTCATGGAATTAGTTCTACAAGGATATGGGGAAATCCTCAAGCCCTCATCTGCAACAACATAAACATAACCCACAACAAAATTTCATCCCACCGTGAACAAATCAGTTAATCAACCATAACATACTCATTTCAAACATGTGATCAACAAAAAAATGGCTAAACACGGTCATCCCAATCAAACAACAAATGATATTTTTATAGTGAGGGACAAACTTCAGGAATTCCAAACAACAACAACCCCAATTCTCACTCATATGCATAAATTTTCCCATGGGTAATCTCAGTACCAATTTCAACTACACAATAATCTAAGAATACCAAAAGATACTAAAGTTTGTGTGCGAAATTTAATCAAGAAACATGCCTCTAGAGAAGATAATTAACAATCGAACAAAATCAGAAGAAGAAGGGGAATTTGAAACCCTAGGTACTGAGCTTGCCAGAAAATGATGTGGGTACATTGAAAAATTGATTAGAACAGTAGGGGAAATGTTTTGGGAACAAAATTTGTGGGTTAGGTTTTGGAAATTGGGATCAAAATTCATTTTGACCCCTTATATAACAAATCGAACCAACTTTAAAAATTCTGCGAGTCGGGTCTACAAAACCCTGACTATGGGTCGTAGGTCTGACAACGATCTGTAGGTTATGGTTTCGTAGGTCACTCAAACACAGAAAAATTATGAAATCATACCTGGGCACTACAAACCCCATTTATGACTCATAGCTTGGACTATGAGTTGTAAAGTTGGCTTGTAGTAGGAGTGCAAAATTTAAGATCATCATTGTTTCCCTCTACGAGGCATGACTACGAGTCGTAGTCACATTACGGCTTGTAATCCTGGTCGTAGCGGCTGCTTCAAATGCTATTTTCTTCAAACTTTTAGCACTTGTTTAACACCTGCAAACCAACATCTCAAAGTACACCATTATTCCAAAAATACAAATGATTCAATGTCTTCAAAATCATAAAAAAAATCAATCCACTACCTAGATATTCTCACAACCAAAATAAACTCAAAACAATCTGAAAACATGAAAAGTACTTGGGTTATCTCCTATGAAATGCCTTGTTTAACATCACGGCTTGATGTAGTCATCATGAGTACTCAGACTTCCTCAAGACTTTATGATCTCTTATCACTAGCTTTTGTACCTCTCCTTCTCTCACTTTGCATACGCCCTAGTTGAGCAGAAGCAAGGTCGAACTTGTCATCAAGTTCTTGAATTGCCAATGCGCTAGACCACCTTGTAATTTATATTGATGATATCGAACTTATTCTCCCGCATCATATCCTCCTTTATATCAATTCTATTGAACAATATTGTAACCATACTCTCAATCTTAGAAGATTCATCTACTATGCACTGTTGATATGTTAACTTGAACTAAACGGTTGCACTGCTCTTTACTTCATGGTTAGAGCTTTAACTAGAAAAGACAATACATGCTATTGGTTGAACCTGAAGTGGCTGGTACACTTGATAGATAGCAGAGAATTTATCCATCTACTCATGACTTCAACAAATAGCTTCCTGAAGAATGACAAACAATCTCCTCCAAATAAAGCATCTGCCTGAGCTTGTTGTTTATAATTTAGTGCTCAGTAGAATCTTGACACTATTTCATCATCTGACAGACCACGATTTTTAATCCTCCCTAAACATTCTTTATATATTTCCCATGTTACACTTAATTAGTCGCTTAGAAGTCATAGAAAGGTGACAATATGGTCTTGCATTGGTGCTTTGTCAGGTCTAACATGGAAGTGGGTTAAGAAAATTCTTTGCACCTCTGCCTAGTTAGTGAAAATATCTTGGGGAAGTGTAAACCACCACTCTGTCACATCGCATCTTAGAGTTAATGGAAAGATCTGAAGAGCTAAAACGTCCAAAGATGGATGTCTTATTCCCATAACCTCTCGACATATTTGAGCTAGCTTTAGTATATAGGAACGAGGATCTTCAAATGGTTGACCATGGAACAGGACACTTATTTGTAGCAATTCAAGTATATCACTTGTTATGACGAGTTATTCTCCGACCATTGCTTAAAGTCTTGCTACATCATTGTGTTTGGCCGAAGCAAGAATGAGACCACCAAGATATTTATCTACAAAAGAAGTTAACAAAAAACACAAAAGTAAAATATAAGAGAATTTAGAAATTAACACTTGATCTAACTATTAGTGAAATCAAATCAAAACCTAGTTGTATTACCCGATAACGGCACCACAAATTTTTATGTTCACACTCCAACAGTAAAGTGGTCTCTATCAAGTATAAACCTAATCAAAGTCTTGTGTTGAATCCACAGGAAGTACAGGGTTTGACCAAATTTACACACCAACAATCATTTCAAGTAACAATCAACTATATTGATAAGATCGAGGTTAGAAACAATACTAAGATGGAGTGAATACTAGAATACGAAAGCAACAACAAAAATAGAAAGATAAAACCTAATTAAAGATATGGAAAATTCAAAGGAATGATCCAAGGATATCTAAGAAATTGATATTCTAAGGCCTTGACAAGATCCAAGTAACAACTTTAAGATTTACAGAATAAATCTAACGCCTTTACTTGAGAAAATGAATCAAAACATTATATTCGGATCTTGACCACTTTATGAGTGACTAAAGATAATAATTAGCATCTAAACTAATCACCTTCTTAAGAGTACGAAAAACAAATCAAAGATATCACAAGAAGAAAGTACTTTATACCTCAAACTATGAACTAGTAAAGGTTTAAAGAAAAATTCTCAAAGAACAAGTCAAAAAGGTTCAATAAACTCTCTCAAATATTAGTAATATGAATCTAATTGTCCTTAATGAAAGAAAAAAGACTCCTATATAAATTATAGGGTCCTTAAACATCCAAGAATCCTTAGTCTAGGCCCAAGGAGTATCCAAAACGTAGAAAGAAAATGACAAGGTAAATCCTATACCAGAAAGGAAATAAAGTAACCTTTACTAGGAATAGACCTAGTAGTTCTAGGAAAGCATTAAATAGTACTAGGATACCTGAAATAGAACAAAGGAAACATTAATACCCTATATATAAATAAGTAAATAAGGTAAAAATCCAACTAGGAAAAGAATCTTGACAATTATGGAAAGTTTGACTAATCTTCTCTCCAAACATGGGCAGAAAGCAACCTTTGTTGTTGCTGATTCATGGACTCTTCTCGGCCTTATTTGAACGAAATTTAAAACAAAAATTTATCATCTTGGACTTGAATTTGGTCCATCAAATAATTGTAGCATTTGGACAATTTATCCTTCTTGGGCTTTAGGTCTTCTTCCCCGACAAGACACCTTTGGATCTACAATTGAAGCACATTGAGCTTTTCATTATACTCCTTGCTTTGAGATCTTATTATGGGCCTCCTTTGAGCTTCTAAATCTTAATCCTATTCATCCTTTTCCTTCGATGGAGTAGAGCTTTATATGATGCTATCATTCCCCTCTTTTTCAAGAGAATTCATTCTCGAATTCAAATCTGCATCAAAATGGGAAAGATCAGAAACATTAAATGTAGCACTGGCTTTGAATTCACAAGGAAGACGAAGTTTATAATCATTGTCTCCAATACTTTCAAGGACTTTGTACGTGACACTTCCTCTAGGATCTATCTTGGTCTTTCTTTTGGAAGAAAATCTTTCCTTTCTCATATGCACCCAAACCAATTTCCCAAGTTTAAACACAAAATATTTTATTCCTTCGCACTGCAAATTCCTTATTTTTCTTTTCAATCGCAAGTCCCGTTTGTTCATGAATCTTCTTAATCATGTCGGCCTTCTTTCTATGATCAAGATTGAAAAAATCATTAGTAGGTAAAGGCAGTAAATCAAGAGGGGTAAGGGGGTTGAATGCATATATAACTTCAAAATGTGTCTCACCAGTAGAAGAATGAAAGGTCCTATTATAAGAAAATTCCACATTAGGCAAGTAATCTTCCTAAGAAGTCAACTTTCCTTTGATAACAGCCCTGAACATATTCTCCAAAGTTCTTTTAACCACTTCTGTTTGCCCATAAATTTGTGGGTGACGAGATCTAGAAAATAGCAATTTAGTCCCCAACTTTCCCCAAATAATTCTCAAAAAGTGACTTAGAAACTTGGCATTCCTATCATTAATAATAGTTTTAGGTATTCCACGCGATTTAACCACTTTTTTACAAACAAGTCAGACACATGAGGTGCATCATTAGTCCTTTTACATGGAATAAAATGAGCCATTTTAGACAATTTGTCTACTATCACAAATTCACTATCCTTACCATATTTAGTCCTTGGATTCCCTAATATGAAGTCTATAGAAATATCAATTCAAGGAGAACTAGAAACAGGTAAAGGAGAATAAAGACCATGCAGCAATATTCTAGACTTAGCTTGTTTATATTCAAGACAATGAGAACAAAGTTTTTCAACATCTTTTGTCATGGTAGACCAATAAAAATGTTTAGAAAGTATTTACAAAGTTTTAGGCACTCTAATGTCCCAGTAGCCCTCCACAATGTGCTTCCCTAACAAATAGTTCACTCAAAGAGCAGTTAGTTACACATAACTTATTTTCGTTAAATAGAAATTCATCTTGAAGATCAAATTTATCAAAATAACCCAACTTACATTCATCAAAAAATTTACCAAAATCAGAATCATTAGCATAGAGTAACTTGATTTGGTCAAATCCCAACAACTTTGAAGTAAGAGTAGATGTCAAAACATACCTTCTTGAGAGCACATTAGCAACCACATTCTCCTTTCCTTGTTTGTAGGCAATTACATAGGGAAAAGTTTCAATTAAGTCCACTTATTTAGCATGCCTGCGACTGAGATTACCTTGGCTCTTCAAGTACATCAATAACTCATTATCAATATTGACCACGAATTCTCGAGGCCATAAATAGTGCTGCCATGTAGCTAATGCCCTTACCAAAACATATAACTCCCTATCATAAGTTGAGTAGTTAAATGTTGCTCCACTTAGCTTTTCACTAAAGTAGGCAATTGGCTTGGAGTCTTGCATTAAAACAGCACCTATGCCCTTACCAGAGGCATCACACTTAACCTCAAAAGACTTAACAAAATCAGGTAATTGCAAAAGAGGAGCAGAAGACAAATTTTCTTTCAGCAAGTTAAATGCATCATCTTGTTCCTTTCCCCACGAAAAAATCTTATCGTTATTAATAATTTCAGCTAAAGGAGAAGCAATGGTGCTAAAGTTGCTCTCAAACCTCCTATGAAGACTAGCAAGTCTGTGAAATCTCTTAATTTTATTTACACTATTAGGTCTAGTCTATTTTTTAATTGCTTTGATTTTATTAGCATCTACTTCAACTCCCTTAGAAATGACCACAAAACCTAAGAAAACTACATGATCCACATAGAAAGTACACATTTTGAGATGAGCTAATAAGCATTGATTTTTAAGGACTTCAAAAACATGTTTTAGGTGCTCTAGGTGTTTATCTCGATTTTGAGAAAAGATCAAGATGTCATCAAAATACACCACAACAAATATGCCATGAAAATCTTTAAAAAAATGATTCATTAATCTCATAAATGTGCTAGGTGTATTTTGAAATGCCCCACACTTGCCTATGACACACCCGTAATCGTAATTCCCTTATATCTCAAATCTGGGATATTTAAACACTCCTCCTTGTAACTCGGAAAGACCCTATTTTGCATTTTTTTAATATCTCAAAATTCATACAGAATTTCACAAATTCGATTTCATATTCTTGTACAGAGGGCAAAATTGTATGGGAAAATGCATACCTTAAAGCTATAAGTTGTCCATTCCAAGAAAAATAATTTTTGTTGAAACTTCGCAAAAACAGTAGCTATCCGCGACGGGCCGCGATGCTGACCTGAAGCGGACTAGTTAAATAATTTTTAAAAAATTATTCTTTTTACTATAGGGTAATTGTGTAATAACCCTATACCCATATATATGAAAATCCCTCATTGTCAAGCCGTTTTGAGCCTTAAAACCAACCAAAAACCTCTCACAATCCTCTCTAATCTTCATCAAATTCTTCATCCATTCTAAAGGTTTTCAAGAAGTTTTGTTGGAATTCAAGGAAAACAAGTCAAGCCCTAAGTCCTCCTCAAGATTCAAAAGTCCAAAAACTCAACTGAATCTAAGGAATTCATTTAAGCTTCAAGTTTCCATTTCAAATCTTCTTCAAGAAACTCTCCAAAGTTAAGGTATGTGGGTTTCTTTCATGTGTTCCTTTCGCCCATGATTCACCAACATCCTTTCACCATTTATTTCATGATTTAGAGTTGATTTAATCTTGAATCTTATTTATTAAGAAATTTATTATAAACTATATTAGGGTTTATGAAATTGTGATTGTTTGGCATGTTTTGAGCTATGTATCTAAGATCTATTGCTTGATGAAGGGTTTTGATGTATATTTTTTTAGGGTGTTATACAGTACTGATTGATTGTTTTACATTGGATTTATTTGCATGTTTTCACTCTTGGATTGCATGCTTTTACACTAATACTACACACCTTGCCAAGTGTTTGATAAAATGTCTAATATATGATTCTTGAATTATTGAAGGCCTAAAGCTTGGCATATGAGATGTATGACTTTATGATGATGAACGTACGCTATATATATGTTAATTTCATGATAAGCTTCTATAGTGTTACATGTTGACCATAACCTTGTTGAGGGGTTTGTACCTTAACTACTTTGATGGAGGGTGTTAAGTCCATTAATGTTGTTGAGGGGTTGGTACCTTGACCACATTGATGGAGGGTGTTAAGTCCATCAACCTTGTTGAGGGGTTGGTAGCTTGACCACTTTTATGGAGGCTATTTAGTACATTAACCCTGTTGAGGAGTTGGTACCTTGACCACTTTGATGGAGGGTGTTAAGTCCATTAACCTTGTTAAGGGGTTAATACCTAGACAACTTTGATGGAGGGTGCTAAGACCATTAACCTTGTTGAAGCATTAGTACCTCGATCACTATGAAGGAGGTGCTAAGACTTGGATTCCGAGTACTATTTGCTTTGTCTATAAGGTCTCTTCTTATCTACGAAATATGTTCTTTATAAGAATGATTTACTTCAAGCATCCTTCATACATGTCATATTACTACTATGTTATCGATTGATTATTATTATGAATTTTGACTTGTTACCCATCTTTTGTTGCATTGCATCCTACATACTTAGTACATTCAAACGTACTAACACATACTCTATACCTGCACAATGTTACTATGTAGGAACCGGAGCTCCATTTGGCCATCCTCCTCCTCCACATGGCTATTTCGATTGTCTATCAAGCTAGTTTGTGAAGTCCTCCATTATGGGGATGTTGGTCTATATCTCTTATGATATGTATTGATACTCTCTTCTTTATTGCTACTTTGACTATGAAGGTGAGCCCAATTTCTTATCTTGGCACTCGCTAAGTATATCTGATTAGAGATGTTGTTAGACAAGTTGAGTATTATACTTGACCTTTGACTCATCTATGATATTTAAATACTACTCTTTCTTTCTCTCTCGATCCCTTAGTCCCAGTTCTCCTTGTTTATACTTATCTCTATTTGTCATTTTTAATTTCTTCCGCTACAAAGAATGTGTTATAATATGTCATGGGGCTTGTTTGGGGTTCCTTCGGGTTCCCCATTTGCCCGTCACGTCTAGGCCATAGGCTTGGTTCGTGAAAAAGATGGTATCACAGCACTAGGTTGTTAGATCGTTGGAGTCCAACACACCACATCTGTTAGTGTCTTATTCATGATTTTGTTGTGCTCCACAACTATGAGTAAGAGGCTCTAAGTCATTTTAGGAAACGTTTCCCTTCTTTATGTTCTAAATCGTACTATAGAGTTAAAGTAAGTTTTCCCCCATAATGATTATTCTTTGATATTCTAGATCATGCCTAATACAAAAGGAAGAAGAGCCCGCACCCCCAAGGAGCAACCATCCCCTCTTGCTCCTCAAGCTCCTCAAGCTCCTCAAGATGGGGATCGATTCATGAAGAAATCTGGGATGCTCTCACCTTGCTTGCATAAGTTATGGCTAACAAGCCAACCAAGGAGCCCAAGCCCCTCATGCTCCTACTCTGGCATCTCGGGTGATACACTTTCTGAGGATGAATCCGCAGTTATTCTATGGGTTAAAGGTTAATGAGGACCCTTAAGAGTTCATTGATAAGGTTTACAAGGTGTTGGTCATATTGGTGTTAGGTTAGAGGAAAAAGTGGAGTTGGCGTCTTAGCAACTCAAAGGGATTGCACAAATATGGTTTAATGAATGGAAGGAAGAGAAAGGGGTTCACAATGTGGTTCAGTGGGAGGAGTTCAAGGCGGCTTTTCATAATTGATTATTCCCACTTGAGCTTAGGGAAGCTAAATTGGTAGAGTTTATGAACTTGAAACAAGGATCTATGAGTGTGAGGGAGTATGCTCTCAAGCTCAATCAACTTTCAAAATATGCTCCCCAATTGGTGGCCGATTGTAATGACGCTAAAAAGTGCCCAAAAGTGTGCCTTAAAATGCCCAAAATTTTAATTTTCATATATCTCAAAATTCATTTGCTATTTCAAAATTCTGAATTCATATCTTTGTTCTGGGGTCAAAATTAAGGGGAGAAAGGTCTAACCCCATTTTGGAGAAATCGAATCACAAGTTCAGATTTCAAAAAATTAAATTTCCAGAAACAATCATCGACAGCACCGCGATGCACAACTATCATAAACATGTGTTAATTTGACCTCTGTGGTAGGTTTGTATCGCGGACCAGACGCGGACCTATGTATTTTGTTGCCAATTATTTCTATCTCGATCCAAGCCTTTTGGGTCTTGGGCCTAAGTGTTTCCGAATGTGTTTTTACCTATACTTAGCCAAATTTCATGCTTATATCATCCTAAATATTTCCCAATACTCCCCAAAACACTTAGCTATATTTTCACTCCAAAATTTATGTCTCCAAACCCTCATTCAGAACTAAGGATTTCCTTCAAGCTTCAAGCCTCCATTTTCAATCTTCACCAAGAGCTTCTCTAAAGCTAAGGTATGTAGGTTTTAGCAATTGGTTTCTTCCATCCATGGTGCCCAAATCTCTTTTTTACTCAATTTGCATGATTTAAAGTTAATTTTACATGTGAGTCTTGTATATTTAAGAAATTTACTACACAGTGATTTGAGTTCATGAAAGTATGGTTATTTTAGCATGTTTTGAGCTCTAAATCATGGATCTAATGTTGGATTAGACGAGGGGTTTTGATGTGAATGTATTGGGGGTGTTGCAAAGTGTTGATTGATGGTTTTACAACAAATTTTCTTGCATGATTTTATCTTTAAACTGCATGGTCTTTTGCCCCCCATTACACCCCCAAGTGTTTGATAAAATGTCTGGCTAGGGTTTATTGTGGAATTGAAGGTCCAAAGCATGAGATACAATATTATTGATGTTATGATGATGAAATGAGCTTATGTACATATTCTATAAAAAGTGTTGCATTACTGCATGCCTAATTGTGAGGCTCTAAGAACCCAGATAACTGACATGGGGGTTTGTACTCATTAACCAAGGGAAGGGTTAGTACTTCTCCACCTAGTAATGGGGCATCATCATCACTAACCGAGATGGGGGTTTGTACTCATCAACCGAGTGAAACGTTAGTACTTCACCACGTAGGTGATGCGGCAGCATTATCATCAATCAAGTTGGGGTTTGTACTCATCAACCGAGTGAAGGGTTAGTACTTCACCACCTAAGTGATGGGTAAGCATCATCACTACCAAGGGGTCATACTTTGGAAGTCTAATTCGGTTTATTCTACACATATGATATCTTATATGAGTAAGAGTATCTTAAGCATGTTTCACTTTAGAATTGGTCATACATGTCATATTGCTATATTATGTCTTTTGCCTATTGTCATGCAGTTTGATTATGATGTCTATTACTTGTTGCATTGCATCTTATATACTTAGTACATTCAAACATACTAACGCATACTCTTGCCTACATAATATCACCATGTAGGAACTGGAGCCCAAGTTGATCATCTTCCTCCTCCACATGGCTAGTTTAGTGCTAGCCAAGTTAGTTGGTGAGTCCTCCATTTGAGGGACCTTGGGCAATATTTTCTGTTGCTTTGTATTGAGACACTCTACTTTATGTTCTATTTTGACTATGAGGGTGAGCCCAGTTACCTTGTCTTGGCTCCCGCTCTTATCTATGTATTTAGAGGTGTTTGCTGGACAAGTTATATATCTATGATAAGAGCTTTGACTCATTGTATCTTGATGATAGTGCTTTTCAAGCTATCCCTTAGCCCTTTTTCCCCTTATTCTAACTTTATGTCTTTTACATGTTTTCGTGGCCAATGATGTGTAATGACAAGTTAAGAGGGTTGATTGGGGTTCCTTCTGCTCCCCATTCGTCGTGTCACATCTAGGCCCTAGGCTTGGGTTTTGACACCGATCCAAGGTCTAGGATGAGTAAATTTGTGATGAGAGAGTCTGACTTGGTGAGTGAGGAGCCCCGGTCTACTATGTTGATTAGTGACATAAATTTGGCTCGCTTGGTGACTTTTGCCAAACAAATGGAGGAGGAGAAGTTGAGAAAGAGGAGCGGTAAGGAGGCCAAGAGGGCCCGTGGTGAAGGAAAGTTCCAAAGTCTCAAAGGTAGTGGTATTATGGTACTTTATAATAAGTGACCAAAATATGGTAGTCGCGATGATGGCCCATGCTTGAAGGAAACCAATGCTTGTAATTGTTGTGGAGAGGAGGGTAACAAGATAATAGATTATCCTCATAGGCACAAAAAGAGTAGAGGTGGTAATGTTGATCAAGCGGATGCTCCAAGAAGTAATCGGTGCTATGCTCTTCAAAGAAGGAAAGGAGGGGAAAACGTACTCGATGATGCTAGCGGTATGTTAAAGGCTTTTCTTTATGTTGTTGTGCATGCTTTAACGGTTCTAGGGGTTACTTTTTTTTTCATTGTTCCTTTTGTTGGTAGTAGGGTATGGTTATGTGAGTCTGGTGTTACTGGAAGGGCTTAAGGGTTGTTCATGTTCTTATTGCATAGGGTCTTGTCTTGTGATTTTGGTTGGACATAGTTTGTTGGATTGGAGTCTTGAGGTGGTTTGGCTACTTGCATAACATGCTTCCAATGAGCATAGGACCTGTAAAGTTTGTGATATGATGGTTAAGGATGGACAATTTATTTGGTCAACTATAATGGGTTAGTCACTTCTTTAAAAGCTTGGTCCTTGGTTCAGGTTTTGTCCCAAAGAGAGAATGAGGGTAGGTGATATTCCTAAGTGTCGTTTTGGGTTAGGGGTGAGCATTTAAGTATTGTTGGAGTTTTTTAGTTGACTTATGCACCAGTTAGGTTTGTGGATTTCATGAATAGGGCCTTAAAACCCTACCTTGACATGTTTGTGGTGGCCTTTAGTGGTGGAACATTGATTTATTTAGAGCTTGTGAACCCATTTGGGGGTAGTGTTGCATCTTGAGAGATGAGAGGTTGTTGCTAAATATGGTGTGGTGGAACATTGATTTATTTAGAGCTTGTGAACCTGTTTGGGGGTAGTGTTGCAAGTCTTGAGAGATGAAAGGTTGTTGCTAAATATGGTACGTTTGAGTTGAAGATAACAAGAAGCTGGTTAGAACTCCTTGGGGATTATGATATGACTATGCCTTATTTTTCTGGTAAGGATAATGTTGTAGTCGGTGCTCTAAGCAGACTAGCATGTGTTGATGATGGTGGCAAACAGGTGATTTGAGGGTTTAGGTTAGAGGAAGTTGAGCATGGTAGTGTAGCATTTTTTATGGTTCCAAATCTTCTTTGGTTGAAGTGGTCTAGATTAAGCGAAGCCTTCATCCCTCTTTATTATAGTTGGAGATGTTGGGTGAAACAGGGTAAGGTAGAGGTTGCCTCCCACGAGAGAGATGGTGGTTTATGGTAGCAAGTGGGCTTTGTGCCATTAAGGATGACAAATGAGTTTAGGGTTGTGAGTCCTTATAAAATGTAGAGGGAGGTTTGTAAGGTTGCTTAAAAATTGGAATTTCCTAGTGATATAGTTATGATTTGTCCAGTTAATCATGCTTCAAGGATGAAGGGGATGTGTTGGTGACTCTAATGCTATAGAACTCTTTGAGTTGTAGGTGTTGTGGAGGGTAAGCTAGCTTAGGAGAAGGTCTCGATGGGAATATTGGGTGAATGGGTGGAAAAGTTGATTAATAAGGGAGTAAATGTTCATCAAGGCTCTTTGGAAGAATCATCAAGTTGGTAGCATCTCTCAGGGAGCCAAAGCGGGCATGGAAGGCAATAATCGTAACTCCTTCATTCTATTCAAGCTTATGATGACATGTCATGTCCTTTTTGATTCCAAGTCTTATGTTTCAGCCCCTATGTCATCGCATTCATTCATGTTTATGTTGATAAGTTCATGATGATTTTGACACTCGTGCTAAGATTTTGAAAATGGCGTTTTAAATATGTTGCATTCTTGTTGGGGATGAGTTTTTCATAATCACTCTTCTTATGTACGTTTCTTCGACATGCGGGGATGAATGTTCCCAAGGGGGAGATATTGAAATGCCCAACACTTGCCTATGAATTCCCTCACAATCATAATTCCCTTATCTCTTAAGTCGGGGATATTTTGAGCACCCGTCCACATAGCTTGGAAAGACCCTATGATGTATTTTTTTAATATCCCAAAATTCATGTAGAATTTTGCAAATCTGACTTCATATTCTTGTTAAGATGGCAAAATTTTGTGGGGCAATGAGTACTTAAAAGGTATACTTTGTCCATGGCAAGAAAAATATTTTTTGGTGAAACTTCACAAAAATAGTAGTTGTCCGCGATGGGTCCGCGACGCGGACCTGATGCTGACTAGTTCAAAATTTTTGAAAAATTATTCTTTTTACTCTAGGGCAATTGGGTAATAACATTATACCAATATACACGAAAATCCCTCATTGTCAAGCCGTTTTGAGCCCTAAAAACCAACCAAAACCCTCTCAAAATCCTCTCTAATCTTTATCAAATTCTTCATCAATTCTCAAGGTTTTCAAGAAGTCTTGCTAGAATTCAAGGAAACCAGGTCAAGCCCTAAGTCCTCCTCAAGATTCAAGAGTCCTAAAACTCATTCGGATCTAACGATTTCATTCAAGTTTCAAGTCTCCGTTTCAAATCTTCTTCAATAAACTCTCCAAAGTCAAGCTATGTGGGTTTCATTTATGGGTTCATTTCAGCCATGATTCAGAAGCCTCCTTTTACCTTTCATCGCATGATTTAGAAGTTATTTCTCACGAGTCATAGAAATTCATTGCACGCTATGTTGGGATATAAGAAATGGAGATTGTTTGGAATGTTTTGAGCTATGGATCTAAGATCTATTATGAGACTTGATGAAGGGTTTTGATGTATATTATTTAGGGTGTTACCAAGTATTAAGTGATGGTTTTACATTGGATTTACTTGCATGTTTTCACTTTTGGATTGCATGGTTTTACACTAACACTACACACCCGCCAAGTGTTTGATAAAATGTTCGGTTTATGATTCTTGAGTTGTTGAAAGACTTAAGCTTGGTGTAAGACCCCACAGCTCCATGCTCTTGTATCCATGTTTCAAGCCTCATTTTCCTAGGTTGGGGTTGTATTAGTTTCATGGGAGACTCCTAATACCTAAACGAGTTCAAGACTTCCCTAAGAGTTGAGTTTTGGTTGATGGTTCATGCAAGGGTCAACTTTAAACGAGCATAACTTGTAGAACATTTGGAATTGGGTGGCGCATAACATGGTAAATTAAAGTCCTTTGAGTTAACTTTCATAGGAACTTGGTTTCACTTCATTTAGAGTTTGGAGTCAAAAGTTATGGTCATTTTACTGAAACTGCCAGTGCAGAGTTGCAATACGAGCCCAACGTTACGAGTCGTGGGTCGGGGTAAGACTCATAGATCAGGCTTGTAACAATTTCTAGATACTTCAAAATTAAGTCTAGGGGTCATGTGAGGGATCCTACAAGTCGTAGTGCTACCTATGGGTCGTAATGGGGCCCGTAACAACCGTTCGACAACTTTTTAGGAAGGTTTATTTTGGTCCTTTCCCACCCTTTCTACTCTAGATTAACATTTTTATGCTCATTCAAGGTCCCAAAACCCTTAAGTTCTTCATTGTATTGATAAAATAATCTCTCAAACCCTTATACTAATATTTCACTCCAAAATTAAGTGTCCAAATCTCTTCCAGATCTATGGATTTCCTTCAAAATTCAAGCCTCCATATTTAGTCTTCATCAAGAACATCTCTAAAGCTAAGGTATGTGGTGTTGAACCATTGGGTCCTTCCACCCTTGGTGCCTAAAGCCTCTTTTTACTAATAGTGCATGATTTGAAGTAGATATTACATATGGGTCTTGTATATTGAGAAATTTACTGCATAGTCATTTGAGCTCATGAAAGTATGGTTGTTTTAGCATGTTTTGAGCTTTAGATCTTGGATCTAATGTTGGATTAGATAAGGGGTTTTAATGTGAATGTCTTTGCGGTGTTGCAAGGTGTTGATTGATGGTTTTACCACTGATTTTCTTGCATGAATTCATCTCTAAATTGCATGGTCTTTTACCCCAATTACACACTGGCCAAGTGTTTGATAAAATGTCCAATTATGATTTATTGAGGAATTGAAGGTCCAAAGCTGGTCTTATGTTATGATGACGAAATGAGCTATGATACATGTTATGAATGATGTTATGATGATGAAATAAGAGTATGTGTATAATGTTATGATAATGATAGAAAGAAGGTATGTATGTGAAATATCTCTATATAGTGTTGGATTAACCATAACCAATTGACGGGTACGCCTTAATCACCACAGTAGGTAGGGTGTGACCATCCTCTAACCTATCAAGGGGTTTGTACCTTCATAACCCATCAAGGGGTTTATATCTTGGCACTAGTGTGATAGGGCAGCATCATCACCAACCTAGATGGGGTTTGTACTTATCAACCTAGTGAGGGGTTAGTACCTCACCACCCATGTGATGGGTCAGCATCATCACCAACGTACCAAGGTGTTCGTACTTTGAAAATCTAGCTTGGTCTCTTCCACACATATAATATCCTTTATGAGCATGAGTTACTGAAGCATGTTTTACTTATGCATTGACATATTGCTATATATTATGCCTATTGCCTATTGTTATGCATTTTGGATTATGATGCTTATCACTTATTAGATTGCATCCTACATACTTAGTACATTCAAACATACTAATGCATACTCTGTGTCTACATGAGATGACCAAGTAGGAATCGGAGCCCCGCTTAAGTATCTCCACCCACGTGGCTAGTACGGTTTCACGCAAGCTTATTAGTGAGTCCTCCATTCTAGGGACGTTGGTTTATGTTTCTTATATTATGTATTGATTTCTTCTTTTTTATTACTATTTTGACTATGAGGGTGAGCCCGGTTACTTTGTCTTAGCCCCCGTTTAGTATTTATGTACAGAGATGTTGTTGGACTAGTTATGTATTACGTTTGAGCTTTGACTCATCTATGTTATTTATGTATTAAACTCTCTCTTTCTCCCTTAGTCCCATTTCACCTTGTTCATATTTCTTATGATGTTTTAATTTGCTTCCGCGACAAAGAATGTGTGTTGATATGTTATGAGGCTTGTTTTAGGTTTCTTTGGGTTCCCTATTTGCCGATCACGTCTATGCCCTAGGCTTGGGTGGTGACAAACTTGGTATCAGAGCACTAGATTGATAGATCCTCAGGGTCTAACATACCATGTCGATTAGAGTCTTATTCATGGTCGTTTCGTGCACCATAACTATTAGAAAGAGGCTATGAGATGTTTTAGGAAATGTTTTCCTTCTTCATGGTATATGTCGTGCTTTAGAAGTGACGTAGGGGTTTCCCCTCTAACGAATGTTCTTTGTTCTTCTAGTTGACCTTGTCGATTCAAAGAGGAAGGCGAAGGAAGGTAAGTTAAAGGTTTTGATTTTTGATGGATCCGAGTTTCTCTAGTCCTTTCATTATTACTTTGGGTTGCTAGTGGGCTTTTTGTGTGTCCCGAGTTGTTATGTGAACCTTTGGTATCTACCTCTTGGTTGAGTATATTGTTGCTAGAGAGTTCATAGGTATTGTTCCATGTTCATGTTGCATTAAGTCTGGCCTTGTGACTTGTTGGACTTGGTGTGGTGGTTATGATGTTATTCTTGGGATGGGATAGTTGCATTAATGTTGTGTTTTGATAGATGGTAGGACCCGTAGAGTTGGATTCTGACTCCCTAATAAACCCATCTTGAGTGAAAGGGTGTCAAGTGGTAGAAAAAGACAGGTAGGTTCTTATTGCATAGAAATCTTGCCTTGTGATCTTGGTTGAACTTAGCTTGATATGTTAGAGGTCTTGGGGTAGCATGGGCTACTTGCATAGTATGTTTCCAATGAGTGTAGAACACGTAAGGTTGTAAAATATTGTTGAGGATGGTCGATCTATTTGGTCAACTACAATGGGTTAGTCGCTTCACTAAGAATGATCATCAATTAGAGCTTTATCCCCAAGTGGGCATTATTAGTATTGGTGGAGTTGTTCGGTTGATTTATGCATTGGCTATGTTTATAGGTCTCTAGAACAGGGTCTTAAAACCCTACCTTGATATATGGTGGTGGTCTCTAGTGATGGGGCATAAATTTGATTAGAGCTTGTGAATCTTTGGGGGTAGTGTTGCAAGTCTTGGAGAATGAGAGGTTGTTTGCTAAAAAAGTTAGGTGTGCATTGTGGATAGCAAGTAAGTTGGTTAGAAATCCTTAAGGGTTATGATATGAGTGTGCACTTTGTCCCCCGTTGAGGCTAGTGATGTGATTGATTCTCTAAGAAGGGTGCCTATGGGTAGCCTAGCGTTTTGGTAATAGTGGTAAAGAACTGACTAGTGTTGTCCATCGGTCGGCTGGATAGGGAGATAGGTTGAAGGAAGTTGATAATGGTAGTATAGTGTTCTTTAGGGTTCCAAATCTTCTTGGGTTAACAGGTCTAATTAAATCTAGGCTATGATTTCCACCTTATTAGAGTTTGATATTTTGGGTGAGCAAATGATAGAGTGGAGGTTATCTCCCTAAGGGGGAGATGGTAGTTATGGTACCAAGTAGGTTTGGTGTATTTAAGGTTGCCAATTGAGTTGAGGATTGTGAGTCCATATAGAGTATAGAGGGAAGTTGGTAGGGTTGCATAAGTTTGGTGATTGCCTATGGATAAAAGTCGAGTTAGTTCGGTTCTTCACGCTTCTAGGTTGATGGGATTTGTTGGTGCCTCTAGAGCTATAACACTCCTTGAAATTATGGGTGATGTGGAGGATAAGTTGACTTAGGAGAAGGTCCTGGCGAAGGTGTGGATGGGTGAATAGAGAAGTTAAATGATAATGAAGTGGTGTTCGCGAAGGCCCTCTTTGTTGGAGTCTATTAGTATGTGACTCTCAGGAAGCCGGTGTGGGCAAGGATAAGCAATATCTATATTTCTTTCATTCTATTCAAGCTTATGATAACACGTCAAGTCTCTTCTATGATTCCAAGTCTTATGTTTCAACCCCTATATCATTCATATGCGTTCATGTTTAAATTGGCAAACACATGGTGATTTTACAGTTATGTTAAGATTTTGAAAATGATGTTTTGAATGATTTGACTACATACTAGCATGAATTTTAATTACATTATGATTTTCAACTAGTAAGCTATGCAATGGATCTTATGGTTGGAAGTTTTATGTTCTAATTCAAGCGTTTCAAGCCTTGTTCTTCCACATTCGAGGACGAATATTCCCAAGGGAGAGATATTGTGACACCCTGTAGCTCCATGCTCTTGTATCCATATTTCAAGCCTAATTTGGTTAGGTTGGGGTTGTTTTAGTCCATGGAAGACTCCTAGTACCTAAACGAGTTCAAGACTTCGCTAAGAGTTGAGTTTTGGGTGATGGTTCATGCAAAGGTCAATTTTAAACAAGCATAACTTTTAGCACATTTGGAATTAGGTGGCCCACAATAGGTCAAATGAAAGCCCTTTGAGTTAGATTTCCAATGCACTTGATTTAACTTCATTTAAAGTTTGTAGTCAAAAGTTATGGTTATTTTATTGAAGACTGCCAGTGCATAGTTGCACTACGAGCCCACTCTTACTAGTCGTAGATCGGGGTAAGACTCGTAGGTCAGGCTCGAAGCAACTTCCAAAGACTTCAAAATTGAGCCTAGGGCTCATGTGAGGGGTCCTACGAGTCGTATGCTACCTATGGGTCATAATGGGAGCCATAACAACTGTTAGACAGCTTTTTATGAAGGGTTATGTTGGTCCTTTCCCACTTTTTCTAAGCTCTAGATTGATGTTTTTATGGCCATTCAAGGTCCCAAAACCCTTAAGTTCTTCATTGTATTGATAAAATACTCTCTCAAACTCTTATACTAATATTTTACTCCAAAATTAAGTGTAAAAATCTCTTCCAGATCTAAGGATTTCCTTCAAGCTTCAAGCCTCCATTTTCAATCTTCATCAAGAACTTCTCCAAAGCTAAGGTATGTGGTTTTGAACCAATGGGTCCTTCCACCCATTGTGCCTAAACCCTCTTTTTACAAATAGTGCATGATTTAAAGTAAATTTTACATATGTGTCTTGTATATTGAGAAATTTATTGCACAGTGATTTGAGTTCATAAGTATGGTTGTTTTAGCATCTTTAAGCTTTAGATCTTGGTAATGTTGGATAGGATGAGGGGTTTTGATGTGAGTGTCTAAGGGGTATTGCAAGGTGTTGATTGATGGTTTTACCACTGATTTTTTTTGCATGATTTCATCTCTAAATTGCATGGTCATTTCCCCCCACTACACACCCACCAAGTGTTTGATAAAATGTCCAGTTATGATTTATTGAGGAATTGAAGGTCCAAAGCATGCCTTATACTATGAATGATGTTATTATGATGAAATGAGCTATGAGAAATGTTATGAATGTTGTTATTATAATGAAATAAGAGTATGTATATGATGTTATGATAATGATAGAAGAAAGGTATGTATATGGTATATCTCTATATAGTTTTGGATTGACCATAAGCAATTGAGGGGTACGCCTCAATCACTATAGTAGGTAGGATATGACCATTCTCTAATCTATAAAGAGGTTTGTATCTTGGCACCAGGCGGATGGGGTGGCATCATCACAAAAGTATCAAGGAGTTTGTACCTTGGTAACCCATCAAGAGGTCTGTACCTTGGCACCAAGGTGATAGGGTGGCATCATCACCAAACTAGATAGGGGTTTGTACTCATCAATATAGTGAGGGGTTAGTACCTTAACAACTAAGTGACGGGTCAGCATCATCACCAACCTACCAAGGGGTTTGTACTTTGGAAATCTAGCTTGCTCTCTCCCACACGTATGATATCCTATATGAGCATGAGTTACTTAAGCATGTTTTCCTTATGCATTGAACTTACATGACATATTGCTATATATTATGCCTATTGCCTATTGTTATACATTATGGATTATGATGCTTATATCTTGTTGCATTGCATCTTACATACTTTGTACATTCCAACGTACTAATGCATACTCCATACCTACATGATATGACTATGTAGGAACCGGAGCCCCACTTTAGCATCTCAACCCACGTGGCTAGTATAGTTTCACTCAAGCTTATTGGTGAGTCCTCCATCTCGGGAACATTGGTTTAAGTTTCTTATGTCATGTATTGATTCCTTCTTTGTTTATTGCTATTATGGCTATGAGGGTGAGCCCGTTTTCTTTGTCTTGGCCCCCATTAAGTATCTGTGTATAGAGGTGTTGTTGGACAAGTTATGTATTAGGTTTCAGCTTTGACTCATCTATGTTATTTAATTATTAAACTCTCTCTTTCTCCCTTAGTCCCATTCCCCCTTGTGCATGCTTCTTATGGTGTTTTATATTGCTTCCGCGACCAAGGATATGTAATGATATGCTATGAGGCTTGTTTGGGGTTCCTTCTGTTTCCCCATTCACCAGTCATGTCTAGGACCTAGGCTTGGGTCATGACACTTTGCATATGAGATATATGATTTTATGATGATGAAAGAATGTTATATATATGTTAATTTCATCATAAGCTATAGTATGACCATAACCTTGTTTAGGGGATGGTACCTTGATCACCTTGATGGAGGGTGGTAGGTCCATCAACCTTGTTGATGGATTGGTACCTTGACCACATTGATAGAGGGTGTTAAGTCCATTAACCTTATCGAGGGGTTGGCAGCTTGACCACTTCGATGGAGGTTGTTAAGTCCATTAACCTTGTTGAGGGGTTGGTACCATGACCAGTTTGATAGAGGGTGTTAAGTCCATTAACCTTGTTGAGGGGTTGCTACCTCGATCACTACCAAAGGGTTGCTAATACTTGGATTCCGAGTACTAATTTCTTGGTCTATGATGATGGTCTATCCTTATCTATGTAATATGTTCTACATAAGCATATTTTACTTTAAGCATCCTTTATACATGTCATATTACTACTATGCTACCTATTGATTATTATTATGCATTTTGACTATGTTGCCTATTTTTTGTTGTATTGTAGCCAACATACTTAGTACATTTAAATGAATAAATGCATACTATATACCTACATGATGTTATCATGTAGGAATCGGAGCTCCATTTGGCCATCCTCCTGCTCCACGTGGCTAGTTCGATTGTCTCTCAAGCTGTTTGGTGAGTCCTCCATTCTAGGGATGTTGGTCAATATTTCTTATGCTATGTATTGATACTCTCTTCTTTATTGCTACTTTGACTATGATGGTAAGCCCGGTTGCTTGTCTTGGCCCCCCGCTAAGTATCTATGTTAAGAAGTGTTGTTGGACAAGTTGTGTGTTACGCTTGAGCTTTGACTCATCTATGATGTGTAAGTATTACTCTCTCTTTCTGTCTCCCTCCCTTAGTCCCAATTCCCCTTGTTTATGCTTATCTCTATTTGTCATTTTTAATTGCTTCTGTGACCAAGGATGTGTAATGATATGCTACGAGGCTTGTTTGGGGTTCCTTCGGGTTGCTCATTTGCAGGTCATGTCTAGGCCCTAGGTTTGGGTCGTGACATATTTTTTAAGTCAAAAGGAATAACTAACCACTCATAAAGTCCATATTTGGTATTAAAAGAAATTTTTCATTCAAGTCTAGGATTCATACGAATCTGATCGTAACCACTTTTAAGATCAATTTTAGAAAAGAATTTGGATCCGTATAGTTGATCTAGCATATCATCAACATGAGGGATAGGATGGCAATACTTTACTGTTATCTTGTTGATGGCTCTACAATCCACGCACATCATCCATGTTCCATCCTTTCTGGGTACCAATAGGATAGGAACAAAACATGCACTCATGCTCTATCAAACAAAACCCTTTTTAAGCAATTCTTCAATTTGGCTTTGTAATTCCTTGGTCTATTCAGGACTACTCCAATAGGCAAGCCTATTAGGTAGTTGAGACCCAGGCATAAAGTCTATTTTGGTGCTCAATCCCTCTCAGAGGTGGCAACCCTTTTGGAGTATCATCAGGAAAAACATCTTCAAAACTCTGCAAAAGAGAAGAAACACTATTTGCAAAAGAAGGAGTTAGTTCTTTAAAGTTAGTCGACACTTCTTTGTAAGTCAGTAGTACTATCGGCAGCCGCTCTTTTCAAGCATTGAAACACCATTTGTCTTTTACATGAAGACTCTTTTTTTTTTCTTTTTCTTAACCTCTTTCCTCTCACCGAAACTTTTTATTTTTTCACTCAAACCTTCTTTTACCTCTTTACTTAGTTTGCTGCCCTCTATCTGTTTTCTCAGTCATCTCTCTTTTTTTTCTATCTTTTGGCCCTTTTCTTTTTCCTCAAGCTCACATTTTATCTCTCCCCTTTGCTTTCCCATTGTTTCCCTCAATTGTTTCTGATCTTCAAACACTTGTGAAAGAGATATTGGTGCAAGAGTAAATTTCTTAACATTATGCAGACAACCGTACCTATTCTTTCTCCCATGATGAATAGTATCTCTATATATTGCCAAGGTAGGCCAATTAAAAAAAGACATGCTTGCATTGGAACTACATCACAAAGAATCTCATCTTCATACCTACCAACACTGAATGAAATCACGCATTATTTGTTCATTTTTACCTCTCCACTATCATTCAACCATTGGAGCCTATATGAGCTAGAGTGTTTCATGCATGTAATTCCTAGCTTATCTACCAAATATGAACTCACCACATTTGCACAAATTGCCCTATCAATAATCATAGAATAAGTCGTCCCCTTTATTACACATCTAATATGGAACAAAGTCCCCCTCTGTCCTTCATTACTACTACCCAAATTAATAGTGATAAGTCTCCTAACCACCCCAACTATACCATCCTTTGGTAGTTCTAAATCATCTTCCTCACTTACCCCTCCTTCCTCTTCTTCTTCCCTCTCACTTTTTTCACTCTTATATTCTATATTCTCTCTAAGTATGATGTTTCTTCTTCTTGGACATTCATGCATCATATGACCTCTCCCATAACATTTATGACATTGAATAGAAATAATAGGTTTAGAAGATCTGGGATTGAAGGTTTTACCTCCCTTGTCAACTTTACCTTTACCTCTATCTGCTTGAGGTTTAGAAGGAGCTTTTCTCTCTTGATTTGACAATGGCTTCATAGAGATGAAGTTAGGACGATTCGTCCATGAGTTAGGTTGCTGCTTTTTCTTGATTTGTTTTTCTACTTTAATAGAAAAATCAACTAATTCATCTAAAGTTACATCGTGTTGTTTCTCTACTACGTTAGCCATTTCAGAATTTAAATCATTTAAACAGCAAGCCATTGTAGCTTCTTCTTCCTCCATGCAATCAGCTTGGATCATAGCCATATTCATGCTTTTGAAGTGCTCATCCACCGACATGGAACCTTGCTTCAAGTGTTGAAGGTGAGATTGCAGCTCTCTTTGAAAATATGATGGCACAAACCTTTTCCTCATCACCCTCTTCATCTCTGCCGAGGTAGCAATAGGTGGTTGCTCATCTTGCACTCTGTCCCTAGCAAGCTTTATCCACCAAGAAGCAGGATAATCAGAAAACTTAGCAATAACAAGTTTAACTTACTTCCAGAGTGGTTATGACAATCAAAGATGGCCTCAACTCATCTCTCCTAATCAAGGTACAAGTCTGGGTCTCTTTTCCCCTTGAAAGATGGAATCTTCATTTTTATACGACTTATATTATCATCTTCTACTCTACCTTTTTGTCCTCTCATATTTATTGTTCCTAGATTAAGTTCACCATCTAAATTATCATTATCATATCAAGATTTATAAAAGGGACATGGGGTACATTTCTTCTAACTTGGTCTAACATTATTGGGTGGTACAACATTATTCTCCATCCTAATTGTAGCTATGGTCTCATTCTACTTGGTAATCATATTTCTCATCTATTGAAATTGAAGGTTCCATCTCTCGAATTATAGGTGATAACTTTAAGGGTGAACTCATTCCTTCCTTTGATCTCAACTTCTGAACGAGCCCTTTCTTCATCACCACCCAAATGAGACATCTTAAACGAAAATATCAATCACACACTTAATATGGATTTTACCCTCTTTTAAACTCGTCCACACTTGCCTTTTCCCCCTCAAATAACCTTTGAACAAGAGTACTTTATTGATTTATAATTAAACTCAAACAAGTATCAAGTTCTTAGTAATAAAATATATATTTTTGGGGCATAAAAGAAAGTAAAGAGCTAGTCCTAGAACAAGTAGGATTTAGTTGAAACAAAAGACGAATAAAAAGGAACTTACATGGAATAATGTAAGAATAAGAAAAAATTTTCCCATGTCCTCAAAGAGTTAGAATCCCCTCTTTTGAATTCGTTTTTATTTGGAAACAACTAATGCATGATTTTGAGCATAAGTAAAAGAATTTCTTGGAGAGCATGTCATCGTCCTATTTAAACTTTTTTTTACTTTTGTTATTGCTTTTTCTTTGTTCTTTATATCTAACAAATCCCAAGATTTACCAAGAACAAAATCTTGATAGAACCACTCTAATACCACTTAAGAAGATCGAGGTTAGAAACAATTCTAAGATGGAGTGAATACTAGAATGCGGAAGCAACAATAAAAAAAGAAAGACAAAAACTAGCTAAAGATATGGGAAATTCAAAGGAAAAATCCAAAAATATCCAAGAAATTGATATGCTAAGGCCTTGACAAGATCCAAGAAATATTGTAATGATTTATGGAAGAAATCTAACTCCTTTACTTGAGAAAATGAATCAAAATGTTAGATTCGGATCTTGATCGCTTTATGAGTAAATAAAGACAATGATTAGCATGTAAACTAATCACATTCTAAAGAACACTAAAAGAAATCAAAGATATCATTAGAAGAAAGTACTTTATACCTCAAACTATGAACTAGTAAAGGTTTAAAGACAAATTCTCAAAGAATAAGTTACAAAGGTTCAATAGAACTCTCTCAAATATTATTAATATCAATCTAATTATCCTTAATGAAATAAAAATGACTTCTATATACATTATAGGGTCCTTGGACGTCAAAGATTCCTTAGGTTAGGCCCAAGGAGTATCCAAAACCTAGAGAGAAAATTCATGGATAAATCCTACACTAGAAAGAAAATAAATTATTTTTAACTAGGAATAGACCTGGTAGTTCTAGGAAAGCATTAAATAATACTAGGATACCTTAAATAGAACAAAGAAAACATCAATAACCTATATATAAATAAATAAATAAGGTAAAACCTAACTAGTAAAAGAATCATGAGAATTTTGGAAAGTTTGATGACTAGTCTTCTCTCCAAACTTGGGTAGAAAGAAACATTTGTTGTGGTTGATTCTTGGAATCTTGTTGCCCATATTTGCACGAAAATTAAACCTAAATTTCTTCCTCTTGGAATTGAACTTGGGACACCAAATAATTGTAGCTTTTGGAAAATTCATCCTTCTTGGGCTTTAGCTCTTCTTCCCCAACAATTGAAGCCCATTGAGCTTTTCATTAAACTCCTTGGTTTGAGATATTGTTATGGGCCCCTCCTTTGAGTTTTTAAAGCTTAATCTTTTTCATCCTTTTCCTTCAATGGAGTAGAGCCTTGTATGATGCTATCATATATTCTCTAACAAAAAGGGGGGGGGGATTTGCAAATTAGAGTGCAGTAGCTACAAAAACTATACTAACGATCACAGAGAGACAATCAATTGATGATCAACTTGGGAATTGTGTTTCCCATGATTCACTAACTCAAATACCTTAGATAACATAAATTCAATTCGTACATTGCATGTAGGATGGTAATTTAGGTTATTCTAGCCCTTTGGTAAAAGGTGAAGGTCGAATTGATTATCCTCACTTGGTCGGCAACCATGGTGTGCCAACTAACTGTTACTTATTGTCCCATTCAACCTCTCCTTGGTCGGGTTTTGTTGATTAGACGAGAACACATCAATCAAATCTTGTTACTCATTTCCTTTTTCTATTCATCACTACCTTGGTTGGGATCATGACACTAGGCGGGGTTTGGTATTAGCCAGCACAAAACAACAAGCATTCTGAAGGAAAATGGATAATACATGCAAATACCCAACTAAAAAAATGCAAATAATCGAGGTTATCTCAAGCTAGCTACTCATGGTTCCTACAACCCCAAGTTGTGGGGGTTTAGCTACTCATAGCTTGGGAAAAATCACAAACAACGAATAAAATAAAGATAGTTGAGAGATTACCCAACGAAAATGAAGAACAATAAACCACTTTGATTTTTTGGATTCACAACCTTGAATAGTGAAGTTAAATTGCAAGTGATTCCAATCCCTCAATTGGATCTTCAAAGTGAAACCCTAAATGCCTACTCCAAAACCCTGAATAATTCTCTCAATAAAAGATATTCTATTCTCTATAATCTCTCTTTTTTTCTAAAAGCCTAACTTATATTATTTATACTAGTTACAAAAAGGACCTTAAAATAAATAAGAAAAGTTGTTCGATAGCAATTACAACTCATAAGTACGACTTGTAGGTTGACCTACAAGTCGTAATTAGGCTTTCGTAGTCAGCATATGGCATTTTGGCTTTGACTGCTACAATCTATACTACGAGTCATTGTCTGGTCTACGACTCATACCCTGGGCTCTTATGGTTGAACTTCAATTTCTCAGTTTTTTTATTTTTGGACACTACTAATCACTATAGTTATCCCCTAGGACTTGTAGCTTGGGCTACGACTTGTAATAGATCTTGTAGGTCCATAAATTCAACAAAATCTGCTTAGTTTTACCTAAGATTAAGCCACCCTATATTTTCTACAAAAACAAACACAAAACACATAAAAATCATAAAAAGTCACATTTAGAACACACAAAATCCTTTGTTTAAGGCATCAAATGTGGAATATTTTGACAATACATCAACCACCCTACTTGAGGTTGATAAATTCTATCATTTTGGCGTCCCTAAGTTCAAGAGGGAAGAAATGGTCCAGAAAGGAAAAAAATTAAACTCTTCCCAACCAACCCTCTCCATCAAACATTGGTTATACTACAGTTGAGCCACATCCTTCAACTAATAAGCAGCTAGTTCATCTTTTCCTTCTGATGTCACCCCTATAAAATGAAATGACCCAAAAAAGTGCACAAAAACTTGCATCGGAACACAGGGATTTTAATTTCCATACATCTTAAAATCCATTTGCTACTTCAAAAATCTAACTTCATATTTGTGATTAGAGGGTCAAAATTAGCTGAAAAAGGGTCTAACCCCAATATAAGAGCAAAAGGTTAGCAATTATAAAATTTTAAGTGACGAATTTCAATGAGATTTACTCATTCCCTTCGTGATGCGCCAAGCGCGCGTTCATGTACAATTCTACATCCGCGTGCTCTCTACGATGCGGAGAGGTGTATTTTCCCTGGTAGAGTTTTTCTTGTGCAGTCCAAATATTCTAAGTGTTGGGCCTATGTTTTCCCAAATGTATTTTTATCTATACTTAGCCAAACTTAACCTTTATATCATCCTAAACTTTTCCCAATACTAACTAAAACACTTAGTCATATTTTCACCCCTCAAACTCAAGTCCCAGACCCTTATCCCCAGCTAAACTTCTCCTTCAAGGATCTTCTTCATGCTTCAAGTCTTCATCTCCAATTTTCACCAAGTTCATCTTAAGCTAAGTGGTGTTGAACAATTGGGTCCTTTCACCCATGGTGCCTAAGACTTCTTTATACTAATATTGCATGATTTAAAGCTTTTTTTACATCTGAATATTGTGTATTGAGAAATTTACTGCACAATAATTTTAGTTAATGAAAGTATGGATGTTTTAGCATGTTTTGAGCTCTAAATCTTAGATCTAATGTTGGATTTGATGAGGGGTTTTGATGTGAATGTCTTGGGGTGTTGTAAGGTGTTGATTGACAGTTTTACTATAGATTTTTTGCATGATTTCATCTCCAAATTGCATAGTCTTTTAATTCCATTACAACCCCCAAGTGTTTGGTAAAATGTCTAGCTAGGGTTTCTTGTGGAAATGAAGGTCCTAAGCATGATATATGATTTTATTGACTATATGATGATGAAATAAGCTTATGTACATGATGAATCCTATATAAAGTATTGCATTAAACCATAATCAACCGAGGTGGGTGCTTTCACTCATCAACCGAGGTGGGGGTTTATACTCATCAACCGAGGTGGGGGTTTGTACTCATCAACAAAGTTGGGGATTTGTACTCATCAACCCATTTGAGGGGTTTGTAGTTCGCCACCAGGGTGATAAGGTGTGATTATTGTCAACCATATGAGTGGTTTGTACCACACCACCAAAGTGATGGGGTGAGATCATCATCAACTGACCAAAAGGTTTATACTTTGAAAATCTAGCTTGGTCTATTCTACACATATGATATTCTACACATATGATATTCTACACTTATGATATTCTACACTTATGGTACTCTATATGAGCATGAGTTACTTAAGTATGTTTCACTTATGCATTGTTCATACATGTCATCTTCGCTATAATATCCCATTGCCTATTACTATGCATTTTGATCATGATGTTTATTTATTGTTGCATTGCATCCCACATACTTAGTACATTCAAACATACTAACACATACTCTTGCCTACATGATATCACCATGTAGGAATGAGTTCTCAAGTTGATCGTCCTCCTTCTTCACATGGCTAGTCGGTGCTTTTCAATGCTTGTTGGTGAGTCCTCCATTTTGGGGACCTTAGTCTATGATTGCTATTATCTATGTATTGAGACACTTTTTATATTCTATTTTAACCATGAGGGTGAATCCGGTTACTTTGTCTTGGCCCCCACTCTATCTATGTATTTAGAGGTGTTTGTTAGACAAGTTGTGTAATTATGATAAGAGCCATGACTCCTTGTCTTTGATGTTGATGTTTTGGCAAGCTATCCCTTAGACCCTTTGCCCTTTATGCTTGTTTTATGTCTTCTACATGCTTTTGCGACCAATGATGTTTAATGATAAGTTGAGAGGCTTGATTGGGATTCCTTCAGGTTCCCCATTCGTCGTGTCATGTCTGACAAACTTGTTATCAGTGCACTAGGTTGATAGTTTCTCAGAGTCCATTACATTATGTTAATTAGTCTTATTCATGGTTATGAAGCGTGCCATGACTATGAATAGGATGCTATGAGGTATTTTCGGAAATGTTTTCCTTATTCATGTTCTAAGTTATACTATAGAGTAGTGGTGAGTTTTTCCCCCTAAAGATTGTTCTTTTCTATGCTAGATCCTTCCAAACACTATAGGAAGACGTGCCCAAACTCCCGAGGAGCAACCTAATAATGGTGAGCTCCGAGATGCTCTTAATATACTTGACCAAGTGGTGGCCATCCAAGTCCAACAAGGGGCCCGAACCCCTCATGCTAATAACCTGGGACCCAGGGTAACGGACTTTACGAGGATGAATCCTCCAATTTTCCATGGGTCAAAAGTGGATGAAGACCCACAAGAGTTCATTGATGAGGACTACAAGGTGTAGAATATTATGGGTGTTGAGTCGAATGAAAAGGCAGAGTTTGCGGCATACAAACTTAAAGGGGTATTCCAAATTTGGTATGATCAATTGAAGGGTGAGAAGAGGGTTGGTAATGTGGTGCTTTGAGAGGAGTTCAAATGGCCTTTCTTAATTGGTTTTTCCCTCTTAAACTTTGGGAGGCAAAGTTGGTAGAGTTTATGAACTTGAAACAAGGTGCTATAAGTGTGAGGAAGCATGCTCTCAAATTTAATCAACTTTTAAGTATGCTCCCCATTTGGCGGTTGATCCTAGATGGAGGATGAATAAATTTGTGATGGGGGTTACCGATTTTGTGAGTGAAGAGTGTCGGTCCGCCACGCTTATCGATGACATGGACTTGTGTCGGATGATGACTTATACCAAGTAAATGGAGGAAGAAAATATGAGAAAGAGGATGGTCCATGAGGTTAAAAGGACCCGTTTTAAGGGTAAGTTCCAAAGGGATACTATATTTTGTCAAGGCCAAGGGCCTCCTAATGCTACTAATAGGGGGCTTGCCGATGACTTTCCTAGGACTCAAGGTGTTGTGGTGTGGTTTCTATTGATCGGTGCCCTAGATGTAGGAGGAATCATAGAGGCCCATGTTTGAAAGATGGTTCCCCAAGGCACAATCGATTTTATGCTCTACATGGGAGGAAAGGGGTCAGTGAAGTCCCCAATGTTGTTATTGGTATGTTGAAAATCTTTGATCTTGATTTATATACTTTGATTGATTCAGGTGCCACCATTTCCTTTGTTTCCCTCTTCGTTGCTAAAAAGTTACATGTTAAGTCGGAGTCATTGCATGAATCATATGAGGTGTCTACTACTATTGGTGCATCTATTGTTGCTAGGAAATTGTCAGGTTTGCATTTTTCATAAAATCTTACCTTGTGATCTTGTTGAATTAGATATGGATGATTTTGATGTTATTCTTGGTATGGATTAGTTGCATGCATACTATGCTTCTATTGATTGTAGAACCCATAGGGTCAAGTTTCAATTTCCAAATAAACTCGTCCTTGAGTGGGAAAGTCATGATGTGGTAGTGAGGGGTAGGTTCATCTCATGCGTTAAAGCCCATAGGTTGATTTCCAAGGGGTGTTTGCATCATCTTGTGAGAGTTAGAGATGGGGAGTCCAAAGTCCGGTTGTAAATAAGTTTCTTGATGTCTTCCCAAATGACCTTCCTGGTGTCCCTGCCGAAAGGAAGATAGATTTTGTAATCAATCTCCTTCCCGACATTCAACCTATCTCCATTCCCCCCTTACTGTATGGCCCCGGCGGAGTTGAAG
The DNA here is from genome assembly GCA_011800125.2 of Solanum clarkiae. NCBI lineage: Eukaryota > Viridiplantae > Streptophyta > Magnoliopsida > Solanales > Solanaceae > Solanum > Solanum clarkiae. The sequence goes on along the minus strand of JAABOM020087107.1, from coordinate 91,702 downwards.
GAGTTAAAGGAGCAACTGAAAGATTTGTTAGGAAAGGGGTTTATTAGGTCTATCCAATCACCTTGGGGTGCACCACTATTGTTTGTAAAGAACAAAGATGGGTCACTTAGAATGTGAATTGACTATCCACAACTCATACGGTCACTATAAAGAATAGATATCCTCTTCCAAGGATTGATGACTTGTTTGACCAATTACAAGGGGCTAGCTTTTTCTCTAAGGTTGATCTTCGGTCCAGGTGCCATCAAATGAGGGTGAAGGAGTGTGATATTCCTAAGATGGCTTTCTGAAATAGATATGGGCATTAAGAGTTTGTTATGTTATAGTTTGGGTTGACTAATGCACCAGCCATCTTCTTGGACCTAATGAATGTGGTCTCCCAACCTTACCTTGATTCCTTTGTCGTGGTCTTCATTGATGATATTTTAATCTCTTCACATAATAGGGAGGAACATATGGGTCATTTGAGGGTTGTGTTGCAAGATTGAGGGAGGAGAGATTGTATTCTAAATATGACAAGTGTGAGTTTTAGTTGAAGGAGGTTGCATTCTTAGGCTATATGGTGTCGGGGGATGGCATTAAAATAGATCCTAAAAAGACCGATGTCATTAGGAATTAGCCTAGGCCATTGACCTCGTTAGATATTAGGAGTTTCTTGGGCCTTGCGGGTTACTATAAAATTTTTGTGAATGGATTCTCCTCCATTTCTTCCCCTATGACAAATTTGACTCAAAAGAAGGTTAAGTTTGTGTGGACCGATGAATGTGAGAAAATCTTCCAAACATTGAAATATAGGCTTGTGTCCGCTCCTATATTGTCACTACCAGATGGGCTTGAGGGTTTTGTTATTTATTGTGATTTATCTAGAGTTGGTTTGGGTTGTGTGCTAATGCAAAATGGTAAGGTCATGGCCTACGCTTCTAGACAACTCAAAGTGCATGAAAAGAACTACCCTACCCATGATCTTGAATAAGCTGTCGTGGTGTTTGCATTAAAGATTTGGCGTCATTATTTGTAATGGGTGCATGTTGATATCTTCACCGATCATAAGAGCCTTCAATATGTCTTCACACAAAAAGATCTCAACTTGAGACAAAGAAGGTGGCTAGAACTTCTTAAGGACTATGATATAAGTGTGTATTACCATCCGGAGAAGGCAAATGTAGTGGAGGATGCTTTGAGTCGGGTGTTTATGGGTAGCCTAGCTCATGTGGATGGTGAAGATAAAGAGATAGCTAGAGAGGTGCATAGATTATCTAGATTGGGGTGAGGTTGGAAGATATGGGTAATGGTGTAGTTGTTGTTGATGGTTCTAAATCTTCCTTGGTTGATAAGGTGATACCAAAACAACATCTAGACTCCTCCTTGCTTGAATAGAAGGCCTTGGTGAAAGAGGGCAAAATAGGGGTTTCTCCCAAGGGGGAGGTGGGGCCCTTAGATACCAAGGTAGGTTATGTGTGCCATGTGCTGATGGTTTAAGGGGTAGAATTCTTGATGAGGCTCATAATTCTTCTTACTCTGTCTACCCCGGTTCCACCAAAATGTATAGGGACTTGAGGGATGTGTATTGGTGGGGAGGCATGAAGAAGGACATTGCAAAATTTGTTTCTAGTTGCCATAGTTGTCAACAAGTCAAAGCCGAGCAACAAAGGCCTGGTGGCCTAACCTAATACATAGAGATTCCTACTTGGAAGTAGGAGGTGATTAATATGGACTTTGTCGTTGGGTTGACCAAGACTAGGAAAGGTTTTGCTTCCATATGGGTGATGGTTGATAAGATGATGAAATTGGCTCACTTTCTACCGGTCAAGGCTACATATAGGGTTGAAGAGTATGCAAGGTTGTACATCCATGAGTTAGTGAGGTTACATGGTGTTCCTTTATCCATTATATCGAATTGTGGTGTACATTTTGCTTCACACTTTTGGATGTCTTTTCAGAGGGATCTTGGTACCAAAGTTCACCTTAGTACGACCTTCCACCCTCAAACAGACGGCCAAGCTAAAAAGACAATTCAAACACTTAAGGATATGCTTAGGTCTTGTGTTTTGGAGCTTAAAGGTAGTTGGGATGACCGCCTTCCATTGATTGAGTTTTTGCCTACAACAGTAGCTATCACTCTAACATCGATATGGCTCCTTTTGAGGCTCTTTATGGGAGACATTGTAGATCACTGGTGGGTTGGTTTAAGGTTGGAGAGGTGTCTTTGTTGGGGCCAGATCTGTTAATGAATGCTCTTGAGAAGGTTAGGATGATTAGGGAAAGGTTGAGGGCATCCCAAAGCCGTCAAAAATCATATGTCGATCTGAGAAGAGGAGACCTTGGATTCAAAGTAGATGATTGGGTCTATTTGAACATTTCCCTTATGAAAGGTGTGGTCCATTTTGGTAAAAAGGGAAAGTTGAGTCCAAGGCATATTTTTCCTTATGAGGTTATAGAGAGGATTAGTAAGGTCGCTTATGAGTTGAAGTTTCCTAGTGAAGTGAATTTGGTTCATCCGGTATACCACGTTTCTATGTTGAGGAAGTGTGTTGGTGATCCTAATGCCATTGTGCCTCTTGATGTTGTGGGTGTTGTTGTAGATAACTTAACTTATGAGGAGGTTTTGGTTCATATCTTGAATAGGCAGGTAAAGAGATTGAGGAACAAGGAGGTATCATCTGTCCTTCAAAGGAACCAACATATCGAAAGTGCTACTTGGGAGGCCGAAGCGGACATGCAAAAGCAATATCCTCATCTTTTCGACACCACTCAAGCCTAAGGTACTAATTTCAATTTTCCCATGTGATTTTAAGTCTTACATTTCAGCCCCTATGTCATTCATATTCATTTATGTTAGGTAAACTTATGATGATTTTACACTTCTGTTGAGAATTCGAAAATGGTGTTTTATATGTTATGTTGCATTCTTTTGAGGGCTAATTTGTTCATGATAACTCTTGCCTTGTACATCTATTTTACATTTAGGGACGAATGTTCCCACGGGGGAGATATTGAAACAACCCCAAAAAGTGCCCAAAAAGTGTCTCGGAATGCCCAAAATTTTAATGTCCATATATCTTAAAATCCATTTGCTATTTTGAAAATCCAACTTTATATTTGTGACCAAGGGGTCAAAATTACTTGAAAAAGAGACTAACCCCAATTTAAGAGCGAAAGATTAGCAATTATAAATTTTGAGTGACGAATTCCAGTGAGGTTTACGCGTTCCTTTTGCGATACGCCCATGGCACGCTCATGTACAATTCTACCCTCTTGGCAATGTGGAGAGGTCTATTTTCACTCGCAGTGTTTTTCCTATGCGGTCCAAATATTCTGAGTATTGGGCCCAAGTTTTGCCAAATGTATTTTTGTCTATACTTAGCCAAATTTCACCCTTATATCATCCTAAACATTTCCCAATACTAACTAAAATATTTTGTCATATTTTCACCACCCAAACTCATGTCCCAAACCCTCATCCCAAGCTAAGGTTCTCCTTCGAGGTTCATCTTCAAACTTCAAGTCTCCACCTCCAATCTTCACCAAGTTCATCCTAAGCTAAGGTACGTGGTGTTGAACCATTAGGTCTTTTAACCCATGGTGCCTATTACTTCTTTTTACTAATATTGCATGGTTTAAAGTTGATTTTACATGTGGGTCTTGTGTATTGAGAAATTTACTGCGTAGTGATTTTAGTTCATGAATGTATGGTTGTTTTTGCATGTTTTGAGCTCTAAATCTTGGATCTAATGTTGGATTTGATGAAGAGTTTTGATGTGAATGTCTTGGGGGTGTTGTAAGGAGTTGATTGATGGTTTTACTACAGATTTTGTTGCATGATTTCATCTCTAAATTGCATGGTCTTTTACGCCCATTACACACCCCCAAGTGTTTGATAAAGTGTCCGGCTAGGGTTTCTTGTGGAAATGAAGGTCCAAAGCATGAGATATGATTTGATTGGCTATATGATGATGAAATAAGCTTATGTACATGATGAATCCCATATAAAGTGTTGTATTAGACCATAATCAACTGAGGTGGGAGGTTGTACTCTTCAACCGAGGTGGGGGTTTGTACTCATCAACCAAGGTGGGGGTTTGTAGTCATCAACCGAGATGGGGGTTTATACTCATCAAACCATATGAGGAGTTTGTACTTCGCCACCAGGGTTATAAGGTGTGATTATCATCAACCATGTGAGGGATTTGTACCACATCACCAGGGTGATGGGGTGAGACCATCATATACCGAACAAGGGGTTTATGCTTTGGAAATCTAGCTTGGTCTATTCTACACATATGATATTCTACACTTATGATATTCTATATGAGCATGAGTTACTTAAGTATGTTTCACTTATGCATTGTCCATACATGCCATCTTGCTATAATACGCCCAGTGCCTATTGCTATGCATTTTGATCATGATGTTTATTTCTTGTTGCATTGAATCACACATACTTAGTACATTCAAACACACTAACACATACTCTTGCCTACATGATATCACCATGTAGAGACTGGTGCTCAAGTTGATCATCCTCCCCCTCCACATGGCTAGTCGGTGTTATTCTAAGCTTACTGGTGAGTCCTCTATTTCGGGGACCTTAGTCTATGATTATTGTTATCTATGTATTGAGACACTTTCTTATGTTCTATTTTTACCATAAGGGTGAGCCCGGTTAATTTGTCTTGGCCCCCGCTCTATTTATGTATTTAGAGGTATTTATTGAACAAGTTATGTAATTACGATATGAGCCATGACTCCTTGTCTTTGATGTTGATGTTCTAAAAAGCTATCCCTTAGACCCTTTTCCCCTTATTCTTGTTTTATGTCTTTTACATGCTTCCGCGACCAATGATGTGTAATGATAACTTGATAGGCTAGATTGTGCTTCCTTCGAGTTTTCCATTCATTGTGACTTGTCTAGACCCTAGGCATTGGTCGTGACATAACACTCAACACCTCAGAAAGTTCATCAACAAAGTCTTGGGCAGCCTCATAATTTTTTGACCCATAGAACTCCAGTGGATTTATTCGGGTAAAATTTCTTACTCTAGCAGCTGAAGTTGTAACATGGGGAGGAGGAATGACTGGTCTAGCTAGGTTGGTCAACACTTAAGCTAACATGGCAATGAAAGTTAGGAAATCATCATGATTAACTGGCTCCCCATAGGATCCTGAGGGACTTGGTCCTTATTAACTAGGGCCTGCCTAGGTAGGGGGCTCTTCTTGGAGGCATCTTCTGAATATGTATTAAGGAGGCCATTAAAGTTAAGAAGCTTAAGACACATTACATAGCACAAAATAAGTAGTGAATAAGTGAGATATTTCCTAAAATGCCTCATAGCTTTCCACTCAAGAGTATGGCGCACTTTACACCCATGAATATGACTCTACTAGACGAGACATGTTGGACTCTAAGAACCATTATAAAAGATTTATGCTTTAATGCTAAGCTTGTCATGACCTAGGCCTAGGACCTTGGAGTAACATGCCTAATAGGAACCTAGGAGTCCCCAAATAAGCCTCAAAGCATCCAAATACACTTCATCATATTGAAAGTGCATGGTTGAAAAACAGGCAAATTGTTCTAAGGAAAATGGGGCTTTGGATACGAGGATATCTCAGGAAAGGGGGTTGCATGAATTATGTAGAAAATAGCAATTAAATTCTAAGGGGCGAGTAAGTATGACTAATGCTATGTGGATAGAAGGTCTTAAGACTTTCCATATTTTCACATCTCATCATAATCATATAATCATAGCATTACCATCATGAGATAGACATAAACATAGTCTCTATAAGCTATAAGCATCAAACATAACAAGCCTGTACATTGAGTTTACATGATGTCTAATAATGCCTCTAGTTCATAGAATAGGATGGGAGCCAAGACATGTCCTTAGCTCACCATCAAAGTAAAGACATGTGTGAATATGAAATAATAGGTAGATAGAAGGTGGCTCTTGTCCTTGGAGTAAATGACTTACAACTAACAAGCTCATAGTCAAACCTAATCATCAAGAGATGGATGAAGATAGTCTCTGACCCCTACATTGTTAAATTATGTAGGAAAAAGTATGTGTTAGTATGTTTGAATGCACTAAGTATGCGGGTAGCTAGTGTATATGAAGATAGTAAACCTGTATTTCAATGTTAGATGACAAGGGCACATATAAGTATATAGAAAAGAATATAATATCAATGTGTCATGAAATCTATGATACATGAATGTCGTAATACTTCAACATATGGGGATGGGACAATAACTGACATGTCAAACCCATGCATGCTAAAACATGAATCCACCTAGTGAAGCCTCCCACCGGATAAAATAGACTACTTGCCAAATGTAGCATATACCACACCTTACGACCCGATCTTTATAGTGTGATGGCCACCTTCCATATAGCTTAGCATTTTGGAACTGATTTCATAATCATCCCATAAAGGGGCACAAATATAAACCTATACTGACACATAGTTATGAGAAGAGAGACTTTACTTAAGGGCTCCTTAAGTTGAGCCCCCATCTCCAATCTTTATTGGTGTTAGGTGATCATACCACATGAATACATGTGCATATATACAAACTTGAAAAAAGAGGCATAAGTCTTTCAAATTATTTTCATGCACACTTAGGCTTAAAAGTTGAATATATTTCATAATTATGCGTACTTGTGCTAAAAAGCCAAATCATATTTCAATTCATGAATACATGCATAGGAGCAGGTCATTCTTACTTGTGTATACTAGTGAATCCTCAGCAATAAGTCTTAAAAGCCATATCACAGAAATTATGTGATCACATATCTTGTCATAACTATACTTGTTTTGAAATCATAGTCATAATCATAATTAGGTCATAACCCACATAATGAATGTCATAAAAGTTGTGAATGCATATGTCATGAGCAATAAAGGAATAGCATGGGTACTTACAATTCATAGTTAAAATGACATAATCAGAAGAAATCATATGAAATCCATGAAGTAATCAATTATTAAAACATACTTGAATTTACCCATGCATAAATTCATAAATTAAAGGGACATGCATACTAAATTCTTCAAAAAAATCTATGTAAATAATAATAATAACACTTAAATCATCATGGAATCAATAATTAAGTTTAGCCCATAGCTTAATTTCAAGAAATTAAAACTAATTTAAAAGACCCATTTGCAATCAATACTTAGAAATCATGAAATTGAAGAAATAGATTTTTGGGTCTTCATGTTTGAAGGACATCATGAATCAATCCCACATACCTTGAATAACAAGATGAACTAAGATGAAATTGACTTGAATTGAAATCTCTATTGAAGTCATAGATTGGATCTTCTAAGCCTTTCCTGAATAGAGTCTTAGGAGATAGAATTTCACAGAGTCTAGGTGTGAGAACATGTTCAAATCATGCAAAATGCAAGAATATAATAGGGAAATCAATGCATCTTAAAGTGATGTAAATCATCCCACTAACATCATGGTAAAACCCCATAATGGGTAACTTGTAAATCAAATCAAAACATCACAATAGCTCATAGATTTTATAACTTGAATCATGTATAGTCTCAATAGACAAAGATCAATCCATAGTATAAGCATAAAATAGATATTCATGCATAATCAACCATATTTGATAAAACCCCAACATAAATCATGATCATATTTCATAATAATAGATATCCATAGGTAATACATCTTGAAATCATGCAATTTTCAGAAAATAGGAAGATTGGGCTCCATGGGTGAAAGGAACCAATGGATGAAACCCACATACCTAAATTTAGGGGTGGGGGATTCCTTGATGTAGACTTGAAGAAGACTTGAAGCTTGAATGGAGTTCTTGAAATCCAAAATTAAGCTTGAGACGGTTGAATTTGGATGAAATATTTGTTTAAGTCTTGGAGAAGTTTTTGAGACGGTGTTGAGTGATATAAAGTTGAAAAATGACTAAGTAGAGGATTTTTCATGCATAAGTGGGCATGGGCCTATGACCCCAAGGTCCTTGGGGCCGAAATGAAAAACCAAGGAAAACAATAACTGGTCCACAACATTGGCGCGACGTGGACCAGACGCAAAGTTCCCTCCAACACTAATGCGCACCCCTGACGCGTCTCGAACAAGGTGTGGATGGCCACTAGTAATAAAAAATTAGAGAAGATTATTTTTCATTATGGGTACTCTAAAATCGGGGTTATACCCATTCCCAACTCAGTTTTATCCCCCGATCATGAATATGAAGTCGGAGTTTTGATATCATGCACAGATTTTGAGATATATGAAAATTATGATTATGGACATTTTCAAAGCACATTTTCGTGGCATTTTTGGGGTATTTCACTTAGGGAATGTAGGAGGAGTAGAAAAACCTTTCACAACATCACCTTTAGCCATAGGATTGACCCCTTCCTCTTTGTTAAACTTTTGAGAAACACCTTTTGAAGACCCTTTCCCTTAATGAAGTCTCCCACCAACAGACTTACCATAACAAAATCAACCATCATACAGAGCACTCTTGGACTTCCTTGACCTCATCTTTTGAAGTTTCTTACTCTCAACTTATTTGGCATATGTCATGAGTCTAGACAATGCATTTCTTTAATGAGCATAGAAACCTTGCTCTCCATCTTTACTAAGTTGGACACTCCCAAAGTGAATTTGTTTATGCGGGACCTGGAGTCATCCCCCAAGGAATGATCAAATTTGGACAACATGGTAAACTTGAGGCCATACTCGATCACACTCATAACACCTTGCTTCATGTTCATGAATTCCATCACTTTGGCATCCATTAGCTCATTCGGGAAGAAACGATCAAGTGAAGTGGCCTTAAACATCTCCCAACCCATAGCCCCTTCTTCAACTCTTTTGGACATCCATTTAGTGAACCAAACTTGAGTGACTCCCTTATGTTGATAAGCCGCTAGTTTGGCCTTTTTCTCGGAGGACAACTCATGATCTCTACCACCTTGTACACCTCCTTAATGAACTCTTGTAGATCGTCATCAACCTTTGAACCATGAAACTCTAGGGGGATTCATTCTAGCAAATATCTTATCCAAAAGCCAGAGTACAAGTCTTTGGGGAAGAACAGCTTGATCCGACATAGCGATAGTGGCTCTAAACTCATCATTGGAAACTTGGTCCGCTTGAGGTACATGAGGAGCTTGAGGAGCTAGAGGAACTTGGTCTTCATTAGGATTTCCTCCCCTAGAAAAAGAAGCACGTCATGGAGCCATTTTTGAAAACACCAAGGGTCAGATGTTAGGATATGGGAGCTTCAAAGGTACAACATAGAATACAAATGAAGCTAACTTTACCTATATATCTCATCACCTCGTATTCATGGATGTGGCGCACCTCTCACAAATGAATAAAACTCTACAAGATGTGGCATGTTGGACTCCCTCGTATTCTTTCAAACCTTGAGCTCTGATACCACTTTTTGTCACGACCCTGACCTAGGGCCTAGCTATGATACAGCAAATGTGATGCTCAAAAGTATCCTATCCAAGCCCTTTGTTCATATCATAAGCATTCAAAAGGTATAAAAACCACTCATAAGAGAATAAGCAAGTGGAATACATAAAAGTAGGAATGTCATGGTTTCACTATGGGAACATACATCACTCTATTTCATCCAAATCATGCCTCTGATCTTAGATCTTAGCGAGTTCTAGAATATAGCTTACTAGCTCACCATGAATATATGCATTGAATAAAAATCACAAAGTTTCAACATATAAATGGGCTTGTCCCAGAAGCATGGGAACATACTGAAAAAGTTTCAAGCTTGGGATCCGAATCTAGCCACATAAAGGAAAAGTCGCCTCACAATCCATCCCTACATGGTTAGATCATGTAGGTAAAGAAATACACATCAGTACGTGGAACTTACTAAGTAAGTGTGTATGCCATGAATTAAATGACACAATATGCATGAGCAATGCAAGTTTAAAAATCATGAGAAAAAGCATCATTAAATTCACTCATAACCTTATCATACATATGTGGGAATAAGACAATGTCCGACATATAAGACCATGCAGACTATTACATAAAAACTTAATATTCCCTCTACATCAAGTAAAGAAGAGTCCATATTGCCAAGGTAGACTCAACCCTCACCCTATAGGCTCTATCCTAGCACGGTGAGAACCATCGCTTGATCCCACCATATAGACTCTATTCTTGCACATGAGTGTTTATTAAAAAGTAATATGGATCTATTAGTACATAATTAAGGCATTAAACATGAATATCATTACTATTGTCACACATAGTTATGCGACTATGAAATCTACAAAAGCCTTCTCAGTGTTAAGTTAGGTCCCATGGAATAGATATATCATGCATATACGTGGCTTCAATATAGTTCATACTTCATTAAAACCATACATTCTTAGCTCATAAATTAGTCACTATAATATTTCAAGAAAACATCTCATGTCATAGGATTAGTCCATCCACTTTGCTTTTCATCATAGTGTGGGTAAACATTCCCACCTGAACATCATTATCATAACATTAGGATTTTCATCACCCTCATTATCTAACTTTATCATTATTATAAAACATGCTTTTACATATTTGAGATTAGCATCATAAATATCCATATCTTTATCATTAGGGACTAGGGCTAAGTGTCGATCCATGAGCAATTGATTCAAAATCATGCAATTGAATGAGGTTCCTAGAGGAAACATGCAATTAAAGTCAATTTGGATAGAGGAATCCAAATCAAGTCAATAAGACCTAATCATGCATACTTTGAAATCACATACTTTTGCTTGAAAGTCATACATATAATGTAATTCATTATAATTTATTCTTAAAAAGGCTTAGTAATCATGGGATAATCATAATTCTTGCATTGGGAATCATAGCCTAAAAGCCCATAAGAAATCATCATGAAAATTTGGTAAAAGGTGTTTCGAATTGGGCTTCATAAACGAAACTATTCGATGAATGAAGCCTTAGATACTTCAAGTGTTAACCCTTATAATTGAAGAGAAAATATGGAAAAACTTGGTTAAAGCTTCAAACCCTAGCTTCGATGGAATCCTTGACCTAAAGAGAGAAATATTGAGAAATTTTGGGAGAATTTTGAGGGTGAATAACTTTGAATAATTTATTAATAGAAATTATAAGGGTTAGGTTGGTTAAGGTAGTGAATAGGGAAAAAACAACATAATTTAGTACTTAAATAAATTAGAAATTTCAAAAACAACCTTCATTTAGAACTGACGGGATCAACCACGATCCCTTGTCTACTGGCCATGGTCCAACCTACGGATCGTATATAGGCTTGTAGAATTTCATGTCATAAAAGGTAAGTTACTGGAACTTGTAGCTTCTAAACCAAGAATATGTGGGATGACCCATCAATCTATCTATGGGTCGACATCCTTCTATAGAAGTGTTCCAGATAGAAAATCTTAGATCCTATCAAGAACCATTCCATGAAATATTTGATAGGCCATAATCCTTTATTATGTCCATCCTGTTAATTCCTATACCAACTTCCAAAAGTTCTTCAATTTTCCATTTCGCTGGATTCAATCCACAAAGCCTACCTATGACTCTCGTAGATCCTTCCATGAGCTTTAGACTGGATCTTAGGATAAAACCAACACCACAATTTCCAAACTTTTAGTTTTCCAAGCCTATAAACATAAGGGGTGTTACAAAAACACAAATCAAGTCCACTAAAATGCACTATAGAACGCACAATTAAAAGTGCTTTTGGCAGCATACCCATTGACGATCCGAAGGTATTATGAGCTTATATTAACTCATGCCAACTCAGTCAAAACTGAGCATGCATTAGAAGATGTAGTGTCCCATATAACATTCAATTTTCAAGATTTACAATTACAAGTTTTTAAACTCATTTAAGTGGTTTGTCGATGATTTACCTATCCATATTTGGTTATCAAAAGTTCATCGACCCAAGACATATAATTGGTATGATTAGAAGAAGGCTTGGTACAACATTATATATATTAGGCCAAACACTCATTCTTGGTTTATCAAATATTCTAAGGAAATGAAAAATGCAGTCATTTCTCGATAGTATTACGAATAGCAATGTAATGACCCTCAAGGCATACTAAACTCGAGCCATTTTGGGTGTACTGGTATTGTTAGTTGGTTATTGGATTGACATTTATATAGCTTTTTGAGTTAAATAGAATGTTGTCACTGTGAAATGACCTTTCTATTAAAGTCCTAGTAAATAGGCTTGGAGTAGAATTATGACGGCTCCATCAGTTTTAGAGAAACCAAAATAGGCTATGAACATTGTTGTCTTGAGATTTGGTTGTTTTGGTATTTTTTCAACTGAGAATTTATGAAATTAGTTTGATAATAAGTTAAAAAATGATTTTTAGTGATAACTTTGGTAAACATGCTCAAAATAGAATTTTTGTCATGACCCAAGCCTAGGACCTAGACGTGACAGGGCGAATGGAGAACCTGAAGGGACCCCAATCAAGCCTCTTAACATATTATTACACATTCTTGGTCGCCCAGGCAATTAAATAGAAATAAAAGAGTATAAATAACGGAACACAGGGCAAAGGGACATCTTTCATATCACAAAACATCAATAGAGCCAAAGCAGTCAAGCTCATAGAATCATTACATAACTTGTCCAACAACACCTCCAGACATAGAACTTAGTAGGGGCCAGCATAAGCAACCGGTCTCACCCACATATTCAAAGCATACCATAAGGAAAAGATAGTTCATATATAGCATAAATCAAGAGAAGTATGTCCCCAAAGTTAATGACTAACCAACTTGCTTTGAGAGATATCACACTAGACATGTGGAGAAGGAGGAGGACCAAGTGGGGCTCCAGTTCCTACATCATAGACCAAGTAATTTAGTACATGGATTCTGAGGTAGACAACCCCTTAGAAGCTATTGAAGTTCCAATCCCTCAATTGGTTGAGGACATGACCACCCTCCATCGAAAGTGATTGAGATGCCAACCCCTCAATTGGTTGAAGGACATGACCACCCTCCGCCCTAAGTGAATGAGGCACAAACCCCTCAATTGGTTGATGGCTTACCACCCTCATCCAAGGCGATTGAGGTACCAACTCCTTAATTGATTAATGGCTTACCACCCCCATCCGAGGCGATTAAGGTACCAACCACTCAATTGGTGGACAGACATGAACACCCCCTACTGGAAGTGATTAAGTACCAACCCCTCAATTGGTTGATGGCTTACCACCATATCCAAGGTGATTAAGGTACCAAGCCCTCAATTGATTGATGGCTTACCACACCCATCTAAGGTGATTGAGGTATCACCCCTCAATTGGCTATGGTCAACTCACAACACAATAGAAACTTCTCATGAAATCAACACATACATATCACCCTTTCCTCATCATAAAGTCACTTAACTTATATGCCAAGCATTAGGCCTTCAACAACTCAAGATACATTAATAGGATATCTTACCAAACACTTGGTGGGTGTGCAATGCTAGTGTAAAACCATGCAATTCAAGAGTGAAATCATGCGAGTAAATTCAATGTAAAACCATCCACCAACACTTGGTAATACCCTCATGCAACATACCTCAAAACCCTTCATCAAATCTCAAGATAGATCTAAGATTCATCGCTCAAAACATGCATAAACTGTCACACTTTTACAAACCCCAACATAGTTCATAATCAAATTCATAATAGAATACTTATAGTAAAATAACCTTAGAAACATGTAATTTAGGTAAAAAGGAAGCATGGGCACCATGGTTGAAAGGCCCCAATTGTTGAAACCCACATACCTTAGCGTTGGAGAATTACTTGATGAAGATTGGAAATGGAGACTTGAAGCTTGAGTGAAATCCTTATGATCGGGATGAGTTTTAGGACTTGAAATTTGGGGTGAAATATTTGTCTATGTGTTTGAGAGAATATTGGGAATGTCTTGTATGATATGAAGGTGAAATATGTTTAAGTATAGGTATTTTCACGCATGGAAAGACTTAGGCCCAAGACTCAAAAGTCTTGAACTGAGCAAACAAAACAGTCAAAAAAATAAGCATCTCGGCGCCCTGGCCAGGTCGCGCCAGGGGTGCGGAATGCTCGCTGGAATTTGCATTTTGGAAAATTGAAATTATGATTCGATTTCTCTGAAATTGAGGTTAGACCCATTTTCCACTCAGTTTTTCCTCCTGATCAAGAATATGAAGTCAAATTTTCTATACCATGCATTTATTTTGAGATATATGGAAATTATGATTCTTGACAATTTTGAGGCACATTTTCGGGCACGTTTTGAGGTCATTTCAATTTTGATAGCGCGGTCAGCTCCAAAAATATTGAATATAGTATAGGATGACCTTTCATTCTATAGAAAGACTTTCGAATGCATTTTGACCCCCTTAGTTCTTTAAGTTAAAATTAGTTGGAAAGAAGTGTGACCCTGATTTTACTGTACAGAGCTCTATTGGAAATTTTGACCACACTATTGGATCTATACATAGAAAACCATATGGTTACATATTTGTCTTACAAAAAATGGACATTGGATGTGCTCGAAATGCCTCACAGAAGTTTCAGGGGTAGTTGGTGCAATACAGCATGGCAATCCTCTACATCCGCGGAGGGCATGATCCATGTGTGCAATGGCACATGCCTGCATCCGCATCCTATGCCTGCATGTGCATAGGCCATGGCATAGGTAGTGGAAGCCTTCAAATAGGCCATGCCACAATAGAAATTTTATAAACTTATTCAGATTATAATTTTGTGAGTATATATTAAAATTAAGTGATTCAAAAGGCTAAATCATATAGAATTTCACAAGACACATTGTGGGGACCTCAGATTTTAGCTTTGGTACATGTTTCGAGTTCAGAAACATTGGGAAGTGGTTAAGAAGGGTAAAGCTTGTGTAGGCTAATCTGGAGCGCGTGGATTTACCTTCCATGTAGGCTGGTCTTTCCTTACCTCTAGACAGAGCTGAAATATATGTTACTTGAAGCATGTTTATTGTTAAAGTGCTAAATAAGATATTTATATATGTGGTTAAGACTGGGGTTACCATTTGGACATTGTAATACCTAAATCTGTTACGTTAACTGATGTTTAAATATTGGGTATGCTGTGAATACATTTGGCAAAGATTTTAAAAGTGAGATAGGTTATGACTGAGGTAAGTTAAGCATTGATGCTACCTGTATACATGTATGTGATTGTCTAAGTACTGGTTTGACATGATTGGCTTGTAATATTGATGAATGTGCTATACCTGGTGTGATTCTTTTAACTTTTTACTTATGATATGATTATATCCTATTAAAGGCTAATATGTGAACCTATGTCCTGTGATTGATACATATATATGTTTCAATACATAGCTTGGTTACTTGTATGGGTAGTTTGGTACTTGTTATGTAGTCTTTGAGAGGCACGTTGTAAGTTATACTCCCAAATACACCTTGTCACTCTGTGGTTGTGATTATGTTATTGCGATTCTATTGATATATCGTTTTCCTCAGTCTCTGGTGACTAAGTTATGATCCTAACTATATGATGAATGCTATACCGAGGGTTTTAGTTTGGATGTATTTTGTTGGTTGGGATATTTTAGTTGGCTTATATATATGGTTATTCAGATTTCTAACTATACTTATCAGTTCAATTGTTTGTCGTTGTTCTGGGTTACGGGTATTTGGGTTATGGATCAACCTGCAAGATAAATGCTACAGCCTAAAAGGCCAAATGGATTGTGTATTTCCATTTAGCATGCTGATTGCACTTATTAGATCGATTGTCTATGGTTATTCTGGATACCTGAAGTGTCCTAAGTTGGGATGAACCTATTAACAGTTAGACACGATCGTATACTATTTCAGTTGATATGTACATCTATCTTGTTGCTTGTGTACCTGTTGGGTTGTCGAATACTGGAAAACATGCCATATTCTAAGACCTTATTCCATGTTATGCTCCTGATTACGTGTTAAGGGTGTTTCCTATAGTTCAATCCAAGCACAGGTGTTCCCTATAGTTCAATCCAAGAATAGTCTACCGCCACACCTTAATGTCTAGCATAGTGTATTATCTAAGTTGCCATGCCCGAATGTCAAGCCCATGGGTATCACTTGAGATCATCTCGCCTTGTTGATTAGCTCAGAGTACTGCATGTCTTGTTGTTTAGCTCAGGGTGTTGCCTAGGTTTGGTCAAGTCAGGGTCTGAGGGCCTAGTCGAGACTAGGGTACTTAGTCACACCCGTGGATCAAGATTTGGGTTTTGTATTTCTCTCCTACCATCTAAATTGGGTTACTTATTTAGATATGATTGGGTGGTTGAAATCTTATCCTCCGTGACTTGGTCCATTTCCACAGTTTGACATTACTAACCCTTACCTATTATCCCTATACAACCTCCCTTTGGCCCAGTTCAGTTAATTAGATGAGAACACATCAATCAAATCCTATTACTTAATCTCTTTTCCTATTCATTACTACCTTGGTCCAATCAGTAACACTAGGTGGGTTCTAATATTGGTCATCATTAGAAAACATACAAAATGAAGAGGGTTAATTTATATATGCATGCACACTTTTCAAGAATTATGAATTATCCAGTTTACCTTATTAATTCTTCATGGTTCCCATAACCCTAGATGTGGATTTAGCTACTGATGATTTGAGTAGATGCAAGACTTGTGAATTTGAATAACATAGTAGAGCACTTACACAAGTGAACTAAGCCCATGTAAATCTAAACTTCAATGAGAATCACAAGATTGTAATTAGAAGATCAAATCAAAGTGTACAAGTGTTTCTCAAAACTCTTTAATGTTTTCTCTACTCTATGTCACTATTTTTCTATCAACTCTTCAAAGTATCTCCAAAAAAACCTATTTATAATTTTTAAAATACATGTCCTAAACAAAATAGGATAACTGGGTTGGCACATATTACGAGACGCTTTACGAGTTGTATTGTGTTTACAGCCTATAATCGGTCTTTCCTTCTTTGTTGTTGCAAAACTGGACTTGTGTTCTATGATATCCTTCTACGGCCCGTAAAAGATTCTACGATCTATAGAGGTTTTCATCTAATGAAACTTCAGAAACTCCTCCTTCTCTGATCGTCAAGGCATGAGGATTGATGTACGACCTAAAATGTTTCACGATTCGTCTGCATGTTCATAGAGCAAACTTCAGAAAATCTACCACTCACTAGAATTGTCAGCGAAAGCTCCTTCACAGCTCGTAGAATGCTCTACGAGCCCTAAAGGGTCATGTACGTCCTCACAATTAGCAACTTGTGCATATTCATTCCAAAATAAATGCAAACCCTGAAATCCTTCAAACCAAACACAAAACACAAAAAATATCTTGACCCAAGCATAGGTCCTAGACATGACCGACGAATAAGGAACCTAAAGGAACTCCAAACAAGCCTAATAACATATCATTTCACATCTTTGGTCGCGGAAGCTATTAAAACGACAATGGCGGATAAGCATAGACAAGAGAATTGGGACTAAGGATAGACTTCTATATTATAACATCAAGAAACAATAGAGCCAAGGCTCGTAGCATAGATACTTAACATGTCCAACAACACCTCTACTACATAGATAAGAGTGGGGGCCACGATAAACAACCAGGCTCACCCTCATAGTAAATACATAAATAAAGGAAAATTAGTCTTAGTTACATAACAAGAGATCATAAGCAACATCCCAGAAATGGAAGACTCACCAACAAGCTTGAGAGACAATCGTACTAGCCACGTGGAGGAGGAGGATGACCAAGCAGCGCACTGGTTCCTATATGGTGATATCATATAGGCATAAAATATGCATTAGTATATTTGAATGTACTAAGTGTGTAGGATGCAATGCAACAAGTGATTGCAGCATAATCGAAATGTATAAGCATAGGCAACGAGTACATATAGCAATATGGCATGCATGAAAAATGCTCGTAGTAAATCATGCTTATACGAATCATAAAGTAAGTGTAAGGAGTGACCATTCCTAGTGCAATACAAGGCCTACCAGCCCCTTGGATAGGCGCATAAGGTATAAACCCCTTTCATGAGGTTGATGGAGTACAAACCCCCCAACAAGGTTGATGGAGTATAAACCCCCCAACAAGGTTGATGGGTACAAACCCCCAACAAGTTTACCTAGACCTACTAACCCCCGAGCTAGCTGATTGAGCTACCAACCCATAAACAAGGTTACTCGGGCCTATAACTGCCCGTGCTAGGCTTGGTCATCCCCAACACTATAGAGATAATATCATATATACACACATATTCCTTTCATCATCATATACATACATTCTCTTTCATCATCACTCCATCATCATTTCATCATCATATAGTCATGCAACTCATAAGACATGCATAGTACCTTCAATTCCTCAAGAAACCATAACAAGATATTTTATCGAACACTTAGAAGATGTGTAGCGCCAGTGTAAAACCAAGCAATTCAACAGTGTTATCATGCTAGAAAATTCAATGTAAAATCATCAATATATACTTGGTAACACCTTCAAGCAGTATACATCAAAACACCTAATCAAAGCTCACATTAGATCTTAGATTCATAGCCTAAAACAAAGTAAAATAGTCATAATTTCATAAACCCCAATATAGTGAGCAGTGATTTTCATAATAATTAAGACCCATTTGCAATTCAACATTGAATAATGCAATTTTGGGAGAAAGGAAGCTTGGACATCATGGGTGAAAGGAGCCCACAAAAGAAACCCACGCACCTTAGCTTTGGAGATGAACTTATTAAAGATTAGAAATGAAGACTTGAAGCTTAGTTGAATTCCTTAAAATTCAGAGAGGATATTCAGACATGAAATTAGGAGATGAAATATTGGCTACCTGTTTGAATGAGTGTTGGGAAATGTTTAGAATGATATGAGGGTGAAAAATGACTAAGTATAGGTATTTTCACATTTGGGAACACTTAGGCCCAAGACCCAAAAGCCTTGGACTGAGATAAAAATCACTCACAGCAAAATACAGAGGTCTATGTCTGGTGCATGATGCGGACCTATCGCAAAGGCAAGATTTACACAGGTCTATTACGGCTGTGCATCGTGGTACCATCGCGGATCGATTCTGGAAATCAAAAATTATAAAAAATGAAATTGCTAATTATTTGTTCTTGAATCACGGTTAGACCCAATACCCACTCAATTTGACCTCCTGATCGAGAATATTAATTCGTATTTTCGATATTGCGCATGGATTTTGAGATATATGGAAATTACAATTTCGGACACTTTCTAGGTACATTTTCGAGCACTTTTTGAGGTCGTTACTATGTCTCCCTCTTGGGCCTCGAATGTGAAAGAGATGTATATGAGAGTTGTAAACATGAAAAATTTCATCCCACATAAGGATGCAACAATGCACTAAAACATCATTTCAAAATTCTCCAAATAAGAGTAAAATCATCATGAACTTGTCGATTTAAAAATGGATGTATGCATATGTCATGGGCTGAACTTAGACTTGAAATCATAGATAAAACTTATAATGATACCTTAGGCTTAAGAGGAGTGGGAAAGATAAGGATATCACTTCTGCATGTCCGCTTCAGCCTCCCATGTTGCCCTTTCGACTTCTTGATTCCTCCAAAGGATCTTAATGGAAGCCACATCCTTATTCCTCAATCTCTTCACTTGCCTATCCAAAATCTGAACTAGAACCTCTTCATAAGTCAAGTTGTCTTCAACTTCCCCCACAACATCAAAAGGCAGAATAGTGTTGGGATTACCCACACACTTCCTCAACATAGACACATGAAACACCGAATGAACCAAATCCATTTCTCTAGGCAATTCTAAATCATAAGCTACCTTGCCAACCCTTCTTATCACCCTATAAGGACCCATATTTCTTGGGCTCAAGTTGCCCTTCTTACCAAAACGGAGTACATCCTTCATAGGTGACACCTTTAAACAGACCCAATCATCATCTTTGAATTCATGCTCCGTTCTCCTCACATAGGCATAAGACTTTTGACGACATTGGGATGACCTCAAACTTTCTCTAATCGTCCTAATCTCCTAAAGAGCCTCCATACCCAGATCTGGTCCTAAGAAGGCTACCTCACCAACCTCAAAGCACCAAACTGGTGATCTACAATGTCTACCATAAAGAGCCTCAAATGGAGTCATACCGATGCTAGAATGATAGTTATTATTGTGGGCAAAATCAATCAATGGGAGATGATCATCCCAACTACCTTTAAGCTCCAACACATAAGCTTTAAGCATGTCTTTAAGGTGGAAGGCTGTAGAAAGCATAACTCTAGTACCAAGACCCCTTTGGAAGGACCTCCAAATATGTAGAGTAAATTGGGCTCCACGATCCATTATGATGGACAAAAGAACCCAATGCAACCTTACCAAGTCATGGATGTACAACCTTGCATACTCTTCAGCCCCATATGTGGTCTTAACCTGTAGAAAGTGAGTCGATTACGTCATCCTATCAACCATAACCCAAATGGAATCAAAACCCTTCCTAGTCTTGGGCAACCCAACCACAAAATCCATGTTAATCAACTCCCACTTCCAAGTAGTAACCTCTATTTCTTGGGTTAGGCCACCTGACATTTGATGTTCGTCTATGACTTGTTACAACTATGGCAACCAGACACAAATTTTGCAATATCATTCTTCATGTCTCCCTACAAATACACCTCTCTCAAATCCCTATACATTTTAGTAGAACTAGGGTTAATAGAATAAGACGAATTATGGGCCTCATCAAGGATATTATCTGTCATACCATCAACACAAGGTACACACAACCTACCTTGGTACCTAAGGGCACCATCTCTCCCCTGGAGAAAACCTCCACTTTTCCCTCTTTCAACAAGGTCTTTAACTCAAACAAGGAGGGATCAAGATCTTGTTTTGCTATAACCTCGTCAACCAAAGAAGACTTAGAACCATCCATAACAATAATATCATCATCACCAACCTCCTCCAACCTAACACCCAATGTAGCCGACCAATGCACTTGCCAAGCCATATCCTTATCACCACCATCAACATGAGCTAGGCTACACATGGACACCCTACTCAAAGCATCCGCCACCACATTAGACTTACTTAGATGATAATGCATACTTATATCATTGTCTTTAAGAAGTTCTAACCATCTCTTTTGCCTAAAGTAAAGATCTTTTTGAGTGAAGACATATTGGAGGCTCTTATGTTCGGTGAACACATCAACATGCATCTCATACAAGTAATGACACCAAATCGCAAATACAACGGCAGCTAGTTCAAGATTGTGGGTAGGGTAGTTATTTTCATAAACCTTGAGTTTCCTAGAAGTAAAGGCTATGACCTTACCATTTTGCATTAGAACACAACCCAACCAAACACTAGAAGCATCACAATACACAACAAATCCCTCTAGCCCATCCGGTAGTGACAATATAGGATCGAACAAAAGATTATCTTTTAAGGCTTGGAAGCTCCCCTCACACTTATCTATCCACACAAACTTGGCCATCTTTTGAGTCAATTTATCATGGGGGAAGCAATAGAAGAGAACCCATTCACAAATCTCCAATAATAACCTCCTAAGCCTAAGAAACTCTAAATATTTGACGGGGTCAATGGTCTAGGCCAATTTCTAATCCCATAGGTCTTCTTAGGATCCACCTTGATACCACCTCCTGACACCACATGTCCTAGGAAGGCAACCTCCTTCAATCAAAATTCACACTTTTCACGTTTAGCATATAGTCTCTCCTCCCTCAATCTTTGCAACACAAACTTCACAAAGAGCCCTATGCTCCTCCTCACCA
The DNA here is from genome assembly GCA_011800125.2 of Solanum clarkiae. NCBI lineage: Eukaryota > Viridiplantae > Streptophyta > Magnoliopsida > Solanales > Solanaceae > Solanum > Solanum clarkiae. Next base: position 69,861 of record JAABOM020087107.1, on the reverse strand, counting down.
CAAGAATAGATCAAAATATCATCAATGAATACAATAATAAATGAATCAAGGTAGGGTTTGAAGACCCTATTCATGAAGTCCATGAATATGGCCAGTGCATTGGTCAACCCGAAAGACATCACAACAAACTCATAATGCCCATATCTAGTCTGGAAGGCCGTCTTGGGAACATCACACTCCCTCACCTTCACTTGATGTTACCTGGATCAAAGATCAATCTTAGAGAATTGGCTAGCCCCTTGCAATTGGTCAAACAAATCATTAATCCTCAGAAGAGGATACTTATTCTTGATGGTGACCCTATTGAGTTGCTGGAAGTCAATACACATCCTAAGGGACCCATCCTTCTTTTTCACAAACAACACTGGTGCACCCCAAGGTGGTTAGCTAGGCCTAAGGAACCCCTTGTCTAACAAGTCCCTTAATTGTTCCTTCAGCTCCTTCAACTCCGCCGGTGCCATACAATAAGGGAGAATAGAAATGGGTTAAGTATCGGGAAGAAGACCTATACCAAATTCTATTTCCTTTTCGGGAGGAATATTGGGAAGGTCATTTGAGAAGACATCAAGAAACTCATCGACAATTAGAACTGACTCTATGGGAAGGGCTTTAGACTCCACATCCCTAACTCTCACAAGATGGTAAAGACACCCATTAGAGATCAACTTACAGGCTTTAATACAAGAGATGAACTGACCCTTGACTATTGCATCATGACTTTCCTTCTCAAGGACGGGTTCATTTGGGAATTGGAATTTGACCCTACAGGTTCAGCAATCAACAGAAGCATAATATGTATGCAACCAATCCATCCCAATAATGACATCAAAATCAACCATGTCCAACTCAACAAGATCACAAAGCAATTTTTTACGCAAGATGCAAATAGGACAACATCTATAGACTTTTCTAGCAATAATAGATGCACCAATATGAGTAGACACCTCATATGACTCATGCAGTAATCCAGGCTCAACATGGAACTTTTTTGGCAATAAAGGGGGTAACGATAGAAAGTGTGGCACCCGGATCAATCAATGTATACACATCAAAGTCAAAGATTTTTAACATACTGGTAACAACATCTGGACCTCATCAACCCGGTGCCTCCCATGAAAAGCATAAAATCGATTTTGCCTTGGGGCACCATCTTGTCGGCCACCTCTCCCCAAAGAAACCGCAATAGCACCTTGAGGACGAACCTCCTTACCCTTGTTGCGATTTCAAGGGCAATCTATTTCCTTATGCTCCATTTCCCAAAATCCATAGCAGGCACTGGTATCCCTCAAGCATGGGCCACCATAACCCTTACCATACTTCGGACACATATCAATAGAAGCCACACCCCTACCACTGTGGGCCCTCAGAAACTCATTCACAACCCTCTTTGGAAATGCATGTGAAGACCCTTGGCCTCGTTGGAATCGGCCACTCTTTTGGAATTTACCCTGAAACGGGCCCTCTTGGCCTCATGACCCCTTCTTTTCCTCAATTTCTCCTCTTTCATTTGTTCGGCATAGGTCATCAAATGTGACAAGTCCATGTCAGTAATCAACATGGCGGACCAGAAATCTTCACTAACCAAGTCAGAGACACCCATAACAAATTTGTTCATTCTCGACCTTGGGTCAACAATCAAGTGAGGAGCAAACTTTGAAAGTTGGGTGAACTTGATGGAATACTCCCTCACACTAATGGACCTTTGTCTCAAATTCATAAATTCCACCAAATTAGATTCCCTAAGTTCAAGGGGGAAGAACCAGTTAAGGAAGGCCACCTTGAAATCCTCCCAAAGCACAACACAGTTGACTCCCTTTTCCTCTTTCCATTGGTTGTACCATATTTGTGCCACCCCTTTGAGTTAGTGAGCCGGCAACTCTGCGTTATCTTCCGGCCTCACGCCCATAATAGCCAAAATCTTGTAAACCTAATCAATGTACTCTTGAGAGTACTCACTCACATTTGACCCATGGAATTCCAGGGATAGTCCCTCACTCGAGAAGCTGGTGTAGGAGCATGACGGACTTGGGCCCCTTGATTGGATTAATTAGCCACAACTTGTGCAAGCAAGGTGAGAGCATCCCTTAGCTTTCCATTGGCCGGTTGCTCCTCGAGTGTACGGGATCGTCTTCATCTAGTGTTGGGCATGATCTAGCATAGCACAGAACAACCATTAGAGGGAAAACTTACTTCAACTCTATCGCACGACTTAGAATATGAAGTAGGGAAACATTTTCTAAAATGTCGCATAGCCCCCTACCCATAGTTGTGGTGCACAACATAACCTCGAATAAGACTCTAATCAACGCGGTGTGTTGGACTTCGAGGATCTAACAACCTAGTGCCCCTGATAAAATCTTTTTCACGACCCAAGCCTAGGTCCCATATGTGACCAGCAAATGTGGAACCCGAAGGAACCCCAAACAAGCCTCATAGCATATTATTGTACATCCTTGGTCGCAGAAGCAATTAAAAAGACAATGAGAGATAAGCATAAGCAAGGGAACTGGGACAAAGGATAGACTTCCATATCATAAAATCAAGAAATAATAGAGCCAAGGCTCGTAGCATAGATACATAACATGTCCAACAACACCTTTACCACATAGATAAGAGTAGGGGCCATGACAAACAACCGGACTCACCCTCATAGTCAATAAATAAATAAAAGAAAGGTATCCACATAACAAGAGATCATAAGCAACATTCTCAAAATCGAGGACTCACCAACAAGCTTGAGAGGCAATTGTACTAGCCACGTGGAGGAGGAGGATGATCAAGTCGTGCACCGATTCATACATGGTGACATCATGAAGGCATAGATTATGAGTTAGAATATTTGAATGTACTAGATATGTAGGATTCAATGCTGCAAGAGATGGCAACATAATCAAAATGCATAAGTATAGGCAATGCATATATATAGAAAAATGGCATGCATGGAAGATGCTCGTACTAAATCATGCTTATAGGGATCATAAAGTAAGTGTAAGGAGTGACCATTCGTAGTGCAATAAAAGGCCTACCAGCCCTTTGGATAGGCGCATGAGGTACAAAGTCCTTTATCAGGTTGATGGAGTACAAAACCTCCCCAACAAGGTTGATGGCTACAAACCCCCAACAAGGTTGATAGGTACAAGCCCCCAACAATGTTACCCAGGCCTACCATCCCCCGAGCTAGGAGATCGAGGTAGCAACCCCTCAACAAGGTTAACCGGGCCTACTATCCCCCGAGCTAGTCTTGGTTATCCCTGACAATATAGAGATAATATCATATATATACACACACACTCTCCTTTGATCATCGTATACATACATTCCCTTTCGTCATCATTCTATCATCATTTCATCATCATATAGTCATTTAACTCATAAGACATGCATAGGATCTTAAATTCCTCAAGAAACCATAACCGGACATTTTATCAAACACTTAGAGGGTGTGTAGTGCTAATGTAAAATCATGCAATTCAAGAGTGTTATCATGCTAGAAAATTTAATGTAAAATCATCAGTAGATACGTGGTAACATCCTTAAGCAATATACATCAAAATGACCCTTCATCAAAGCTCACAATAGATCTTAGAATCGTAGCCTTAGACATAGTAAAATAGTCAGAATTTCATAAATCCAACATTGTGAATAGTGACTTTCATAATAATTAAGACCCATTTGTATATCAACTTTAAATCATGCAATTTTGGAAGAGCAAAAGCTTGAGCATCATGGGTGAAATGAGCCCATGAAAGAAACTCATATACCTTAGCTTTGGTGATGAACTTGATGAATATTGGAAATGGAGAGTTGAAGGTTGGTTGGATTCCTTAAGATCCAGAGAGGTTTTTGAGACTTGAATTTAGGAGATGAAATTTTGGCTAAGTGTTTGAATGAGTATTGGGAAATGTTTATAATGATATGAGTGTGAAAATGACTAAGTATAGGTTTTTTCATTTTTGGGAAAACTTATACATGAGAGCCAAAAGCCTTGGACTGAGATAAAAAGCACTGGCTTCAAAATACATAGGTTCGCGTATGGTCCATGACGTGGACCTATCGTAAAGTCAAGATTTACACAGGTCAGTGACAACTGCGCATAGCGATACTGTCGCGATCAATTCTAGAAATCAAAAATTACAAAAAATTAAATTGCTAACCGTTTGCTCTTATATCGGGGTTAGACCCATTTTCCACTCAATTTGACCCTGATCAAGAATATGACGTTGGATTTTCTATATCGCACATGAATTTTGAGATATATGAAAGATACAATTTCGGGCACTTCCAAGGCACATCTTCAGGTACTTTTTTGGGTCGTTACATAAAACCCACTAACACCAAATTTAGAAGACACATAAATCACAAGTTTAAGCATCAAAAGTGTTGTATTTTGATAGCACGTCAACACCCTCAACTTAATATTATTTTTTGTCAACAAGAAGCGGACTCAATCTATATAAGCAGTACTGTAACACATAGACCACACTCTAATAGCATATATCACATCAAACTTAAACACAGATACCCACACCTACTTTTCAAAACATAATCAGTTAGCTATCCAGCAAACTATCACATACTAAAGCATGTGAAAATGCAACTATGACAAGTGAGATACTATCAACATGCCATAATCACTGAATAAGTCTTATACTAATAATGTAATATAAGTGCCCTCACAAAAATAACTCTCATATCTCACTCTCAATATGTTTTCATGTATACTCTTGGAACTATGCAAAATGACTCACTCTCACAAAAGATATTCATGCATCATGCTCAGTACCATAGGCTTTCCCCTATACTCATGACTAAGATCTTCAACTTCTTGGACTAGGTTCCCTTTAGGACTTTATGGGCTCTTAACATAGTCTCAGGGGCTTTGGTGTGATATTTTGTGAACATAGTGATTAAAGACGCTCCTTGATACTGTGTTTTTTTACACTTTTGGCCTACCAATACTTGTTACTTTTATTCCCTTCTCCGTTTTCCCTATTTCAAGCTTTTCTGTGTGCTTTCTTTTCAATTTTAAGCTTTTTGCCTTGCCTTTACACATCAATTTTATTTTTAGCACATAACTAAGGAATCATTTATTTTTTTGCACCAGTACATGATTTTTCTCCTTTTCCCTGTATCACTTTCTCCCTTATTTTGTGTTTCATTTTTACACCAACCACCCTCAACTTAGGCTTTTGCTCTGAGTTGAGGTGCACATCATCTATCCTCAAAGCTAGGACAAATTTTGGTAGCCACTCTCAACTTAGATTTCGTGCCTCAGTTAAGGTAAACAATGTTCTAGGCGGGACCAGGGCCAATTTCAGGATTATACAACTAATAAGGCTAGGTCATTTAGGTTTTTAGAAAGAATAGGTACATGTCTGGCTCAAATATTAGTATCATGGGATATTCTGCAAATTTGGTTGGTCATTTAGGCTAAGTGGACTTTTAAGAACAATGGCTAAGATCTTTTCCTAATCCAATTAATCTACAGTCTAACTTAGAGTAACATGGTAAGTTCTGAACTGACACACAACCCATGAATTTAGCAAATGAAGCTCACACCAATATGAATTAACACACAACATATGAATTGAGAAAATAAAGCTCAAACTCACATGGCACTGATTACGTTATCACCTAAAGGCTCTCACACCATGATTTTTATCTTAATGTGCCCCCACTTATCATAAAATGCACTAGCAACATACTTAAACATGCATGATTTCTATCTAGTAAGAAATTTGATGGGTATCATTTTTCCCAAAAAACACATATACATGTATATGCCACAGATCAATACTATATGCTACATATAGTACCTAAACATCCTGAACATGCTGGTTTAACAAAAAATAAAATATCCATGGGGAAAACGAACACAGGAAGAAAACCCCTAAGATTCAAATATTGGGGTAGTTATGGACTAAAGCTCCTAAGACACTACTGAGGCCCATAACTACCCACACCTAATCGAAAAAGAGGTACATTGTCCTCAATACACACAATCGAAATAAAATAAATTATTGGGGTAAAATAAATATATGCCTGGGTGTTTAAGTGCCGGTCTACACCTAGGATTGCCTCCCAAACAGTGCCTGATTTTATTGTTGCGGCACGATATGGACAACTTGGTTACACAGACTTCACCAAGTTCCCTCACCTCATTCTTCAAATCATTTGGCCTATCTATAGACTGACAAATATTGAAGACAACTTTGTCGTTGACTCTAAACCTGAATGGACCGACTTCCATATACAACAATTCTCGACTAGTGGCTAAGAATGGTCTTCCCAAGATAATTGGGACATTAAAGTCAACTTTACATTCTAGGATCACAAAGTCTGTGGGGAATACAAACTTTTCTACTTCGACAAGCACACAATAATGTATCCCCTTAGGCTTTTTCATCGTGTGATCAACCATCAACAACTACATGCTCATTGGTGTAGGGACTCCCAATCCTAACATCTTGAAGACTGAAAGAGGCATTAGAATAATGATGTGACATAGATCACATAATGCCGTTGTGAACTCCACATATCCAATGGGGCAAGGTATGGTAAAAATGCATGGATTTTCCTGCTTTTAGTCTAAGGACTCTGTAGCAATTGCACTACAATGTTGAACATCTTAGGAGATCTCCTGACTTAGGTGCACTACTTCGTAACTAGGTCCTTCATGTATTTTGCAAACCGTACATCTTCTCCAATATCTCAATAAGAGGAATGTTGATTGAGAGTTATTACAGCTGGGAGAGAAAGTGGTTGAACTTGTCTTCCTCCTCAATCTTTTTAATTCTTTGAGCAAAGGGATGTGGAGGCCTAGGAATGGACTTCCACTTCAGTGACACATCAGTAGCTTCACTCACCCTATCCTTGCCACGGTCATCTGTGGTATTCACATCTTTGATCGCAATGAACTCCTCTCGAACATCATCCTAATCAACTAGCATAAGATGATCAATGGTGCTCTTACCACCACGAGTAGTAACCACCGTGCACTGCTCTTCTTTCTTAGGATTCTTAACTGTGTTGCTAGGCAGTGTACCCCTCTGACGTTGGTTAATTTGAGTCGACACTCGACCAAATTGTTGTTCAAGCTGTTTGATGAAAACAAAATGAGACTCAATTTTTTATTTATACTGGAGATCTCAGATTTCATCCCCCTTAGAGTCTTATCCTATGTCTCTACTTTCATCAACAGGCAATCAAATATTTCCTCAACTCCTGAGCTATTTGCACCTGTATCGTGATTGTGCGATGGCACATGAGGACTATTTCTGTACCCATTTTCGCAAACCCAATCTATATCTCTGTCTTGGCCTCGATTCCAGTCATAGTATCCTCTGTGGTTTTCTTTTAAAGATCAATTTCAATTGAAGTTTCGACCTTGGTTTCCTTGACATTGGTGCCAATAGTCATGAATTGACCTTTGGGCGTTGGTCCAGAAGCCCCCCGTATGATCAACAATAAAATAAGCATCCTTCTCACAGTAGGAATCATCATAAAAGGGTGCACGCGGAGGATGATGAGCAACTACATTGACTCATTCCTGATTCTGCTTCATCATCACTTCCATGCCTTATGGATTCGGGCAAGCTCTTGCATAATCTCTTCATTTATCATGGCTTGCTCCGAACCAATACTAATAGTGTACGAACCTATAGAAGATGCTATGTCTATTTTCCCCCATGTATGATTTGTCTGACTACTCTCTCCATCATTTCAATAATTCTTGCAAATGGTTGATCTAAGAACATGCCCCTTATAATGATATCAGCACAAGCTTGACTATTTTCATCAAAGGCACTGTACAAGATCTCCACCAATGTATCATCACAAATGTTGTGGTCTGGGACACTCCTCAAGCACTTAGTAAATCGCAACCACATAGGACTGATCAAGTCACCGGGAAGATGCTCAAAGTTTTTGATTTGATCTTTCAACTTGAGCTTCTTTGATCTTGATAAGTACCTTTCCAAAAAGGTCTTCTGCATTTCAGCCTAACAGGTAATCTAACACTGCAGGAGCTCAGATAGTCATAATCTTACATTACCTGTAAGAGAAAATAGGATGAAATGAAGTCCCATAACATCCATAGATAGATTTTGTGTTCATATCACACTGTTGCAAACAAAAACAATGTTGTGTAGATGGCTATGAGGATCCTTCGATGGTAGGCTCGCAAATAACCCATAGTCCTGCAGCATCTAAAGCAATCTACTTGAAACAACAAACTTTTGCGACAGCTTGAAACGACCAAAAAAAGTGCTTGAAAATGTGCCTCGGAATGCCCAAAATTTTAAAATCCATATATCTCAAATCCGTGCGCGATATCGAAAATCCAACTTTATATTCTTGTTCAGGGGGTTAAAATTAGAGGCAAAAGGGTCTAACCCAGATTTAAGAGCAAACAATTAGCAATGTCTATTTTCATAATTTTCTTATCTAGATTTGATTCGCGATAGCTGCGCGTCGCGGTGCTGTTGCGTACATGTGTTAATTTGTCCTTTGCGATAGGTCCACATCATGGACCAGACATGGACCTATGTATTTTGTTGCCAGTGATTTCTATATCGATCCAAGGCTTTTGGGTCTTGGACCCAATTGTCCCCAAACATGTTTTTACCTATACTTAGCCTTATTTCACCCTCATATCATCCTAAACATTCTCCAATACTCACTCAAATACTTAGTCATATTTTCGCTCCCCAAACTCAAGCTAGACCCAAACCCTTATCCTAAGCTAAGGTTTTCCTTCAAGGTTTTTCTTCAAGCTTCAAGTCTCCATCTCTAATCATCATCAAGTTCATCTCTAAGCTAAGGTATGTGGGTTTTAGCCATTGGGTCCTTCGGCCCATAGTTTTCTAACCTCCTTTGCTCAAATTGCATAATTTAAAGTTGATTTACAAATGAGTCTTGCTTATTATGAAATTCACTGCACACTGTGTTAAAGCTATGTAAAGATGTGATTATTTTGCTATGTTTTGAGCTATAAATCATGGACCTATTATAAGATTTGATTAGGGGTTTCGATGTATATTAATTGAGGGACTTGCAAGGTGTTGATTAATGGTTTTACAGTTAATTTGCTTGCATGATTTTATATGTATATTTCATGGTTTTATACTAGCATTACACACCCTCTAAGTGTTTGATAAAATGTCTGGATGTGGTTTCTTGAGTAGTTGAAGGTCCAAAGCATGAGATATGATATGAATGAACATATAATAATGAAATGAGCTTATGTATATGATATACTCTACATAAAGTGTTGCATTAGACCATACCTGATCTGGGGGGATAAGAGCATGGGTAACCATGTGGCGGTTTGCACTCATCAACCATGTGAGGGGTTTGTACTTCGCCACCGTAGTGATAAGGTGTGATTGTCATCAACCATGTGAGGAGTTTGTACCATACAACCACCAAGGGGTTTGTACCTTGAATAGTTAGCTTGGTCTCTTCTGCATATATGATATCCTAATTGAGTATGAGTTACTTAAGTATGTTTTACTTAAGCATTGATCATACATGTCATATTGTTATATTATGTCTATTGCTTGATATTATGCATTTTAATTATGATGTCAATCCATTGTTGCATTACATCTTACATACTTAGTACATTCAAATGTACTAATATATACTCTTGCCTACATAACATCACCATGTAAGGATTGGAGCCCAAGTTGATCGTCCTCCTCCACGTGGCTAGTTTGATACTACTCAAGCTAGTTGGTGAGTCCTCCACTTTGAGGACCTTAGTCTATGTTGCTCTTATTATGTATTGATACTTTCTTCTTTATTATCTATTTTGACTATGAGGGTGAGCCCGATTGCTTTGTCTTGGCCTCTGCTCTTATCTAAGTATTAGAGGTGTTCGTTTGACATGTTATGTATCTATGATATGAGCTTGACTCTTATCTATTTACTATGATGTTATGCAATCTTTTCTCTTAGTCCTATTGTCTTTATTCTTACTCTCTTATGTTTTTATATGTTTCTGCGACCAATGATGTGTAATGAAAAGTTAAGAGGCTTGTTTGGGCTTCCTTCGGGTTCCCCATTCCCCGTGTCACGTCTAGGCCCTAGGTTTTGTTCTTGATAAACTTGGTATCAGAGTACTAGGTTGATAGATCCGTGGAGTCCAATACACTGTGTCGATTAGAGTCCTATTTAGGGTTGTGAAGCGCGCCATGACTATGAGTAGGAGGCTATAAGACGTTTTAGGAAATATTTTCCTTCTTCATGTTCTATGTCGTGCGATAGAGTTGTAATAAGTTTTTCCCCAAAACTATTGTTCTTTACTATTCTAGATCATGCCAAACGCTCGAGGACGAAGGGCCCAAACTCCCGAGGAGCAACCTACCAGTGGTAAGCTCCGAGATTCTCTCACTATGCTTGCCCAAGTTGTGGCCAACCAAGTTAATCAAGGGACGCAAAGCCCTCATGCTACTACCCCGGGGGCTTGGGTAAGAGACTTCATGTGGATGAATCCTGCAGTTTTCTATTGGTCAAAGGTGGATGAAGATCCATAAAATTTCGTTGATAAGGTCTACAAAATCTTGAATATTGTAGGTGTTAGGCCGAATGTAAAGGTAGAGTTTGCAGCGTACCAACTCAAAGGGGTAGCCCAAATATGGTATGATCAATGGAAGGGTGAAAAGGGAATTGGTAATGTGGTTCTTTGGGAGGAGTTCAAACTGGCTTTCCTTAATCGGTTTTTCCCTCTTGAGCTTAGGGAAATAGAGTTGGTAGAGTTTATGAACTTGAAATAAGGTGTTATGGTGTGAGGGACTAGCCCTCAAGTTTAATCAACTTTCAAAGTATGCTCATCATTTGATAGTCGATCATATATCTAGGATGAATAAGTTCGTGATGTGGGTCTCCAACTTGGTAAGTGAAGAATACCGGTCTGCCATGCTAATTAATGACATGGACTTGTCTCGATTGATGACTTATACCGATAAAATGTAGGAAGAAAGTTGAGGAAAAGAAGGGGGCATGAGGCCAAGAGGACCCGATTTGAGGGTAAGTTCCAAAAGGGTGCTAAATTTCGTCAAGGCCAAGGGCCTTCTCATGCTACTAATAAGGGGTTTGCCAATAACTTCCCTTGACCTCAAGGTGTTGATAAGGTGGATCCTATTGATGTGTGCCCTAAATGTGGATGGAGCCATGGAGGCCCATCTTTGAAGGGCTCTAACGCATGACATGAATGGGGGAGCTTGGTCACAAGAAGATAGATTTTCCAAGAAACCATGGCATGGCCCAGGGTGCAAATGCGGTTCCGTTGGGTTGAGGTGGTCCTCAAGGTGGCGCCCAAAGGCACATCCGGTTTTATGCGCTACATGGGAGGCAAAGGGTTGGCGAGATTTCTGATGTTGTTATCTGTATGTTGAAAATATTTGACTTTGATGTATAAGCATTGATTGATCTGGGTGCCACTCTTTCCTTTGTTATACCTTTTGTTGCTAAAAAGTTCCATGTTAACCCTAAGTTGTTGCATGAGTCATATGAAGTGTCTACTCCTATCGGTGTCTCCATAGATGCTAGGAATGTTTATAAGAGTTTTCCTATTTGCATTTTGCATAAGTTGATGCCTTGTGATCATATTGAATTAGACATGGTAGATTTTGATGTCATTCATGGGATGGATTGGTTGCATGCCTACTATGCTTCTATTGATTGTTGAACCCGTAGGGTCAAGTTTTAATTTCCTAATGAACCCTTCCTAGAGTGGGAAAGTCAAGATGTCTTGGTCAAAGGTAGATTCATTTCATGCATTAAAGCCCATAAGTTGATTTCTAGGGGGTGTTTATATCATCTTGTGAGGGTTAAGAATCTGGAGTCCAAATTCGCTTCCATTGAGTCGATTCCCATTGTAAATGAGTTTCTTGATGTCTTCCCAAATGACCTTCCCGGTATCCCTACCGAAAGGGAGATAGGTTTTGGCATAGATCTCCTTCCCGATGCTCAACCTATTTCATTTCCCCCTTACCGTATGGCCCTGGTGGAGTTGAAGGAGTTAAAGGAATAATTGAAAGATTTGTTGGAAAAGGAATTTATTAGACCTAGTCAATCACCTTGGGGTGCCCTGGTGTTGTTTGTAAAGAAGAAGGATGAGTCACTTAGAATGTACATTGACTACCGACAACTCAATATGGTCACCATCATGAATAGGTATCCTCTTCTAAGGATTGATGATTTGTTTGACCAATTGCATGGGTCTAGCTTCTTCTCTAAGATTTATCTTTTGTTCGGATATCATCAAGTAAGGGTGAGGGAGAGTGATATTCTTAAGACAGTCTTCTAGACTAGATATGGGCATTATGAGTTTGTTGTGATGTCATTTGGGTTGACCAATGCACCGGCCATCTTCATGGACCTAATGAATAGGGTCTTCAAATCTTACCTTGATTCTTGTGTTGTGGTGTTCCTTGATGATATTTTGATCTATTCACATAGTAGAGAGGAGTATATAAGGCATTTGAGGGTTGTGTTGCAAAGATTGAGGGAGGCGAAACTGTATGTCAAATATGATAAGTGTGAACTTTGGTTGAAGGAGGTTGCATTCTTTGGTCATGTGGTATCGAGGGATGGAATAAAAGTGGACCCTAAGAAAACTAATGTGATTAAAAATTGGCCTAGACTATTTACCCCGTCCGATATTAGGAGCTTCTAGGGCCTAGTGGGTTATTATAGAAGGTTAGTGAATAGGTTCTCCTCCATTGCTTCCCCTATGACAAAATTGACACAAAAGAAGGTTAAATTTGTATGGACTGTGGAGTGTGAGAGGAGCTTCTAAACATTGAAAGACAAGATTGTGTCCTCTCCTATATTGTCACTACAAGATGGGCTTGAGAGAATTGTGGTGTATAGTGATGCTTCTCGGGTTGGTTTGGGTTGTGTGTTGATGCAAAATGATAAGGTCATAGCTATGCTTCTAGAAGACTCAAGGTACGTGAAGGGAATTGCCCTACTGATGATCATGAATTGGCCACCATGGTGTTTGCATCAAAGATTTTGTGTCACTACTTTTATGTGGTGCATGTGGATGTGTTCAACAATCATAAGAGCCTCTATTATGTCTTCACTCAAAAAGATCTCAACTTGAGGCAAAGAAGATGGTTAGAACTTCTTAAAGACTATGATATGATGTGCACTATCATCCGGGTAAGGAAAATGGGGTGGAAGATGCCTTGAGTAGGGTGTCTATAGGTAGCTTAGCCCATGATAATGGTAGTAAAGAGATGGCTAGCGAGGTGCATCAATTAGCTAGAGTGGGGGTTAGGTTGGAGGAGGTTGGTGATGAGAGTGTTGTGTTTGTTGATGGGTCTAAGTCTTCTTTGGTTGATGAGCTGATAGCAAAACAACATCTTGACTTGTATTGGTTGAATTGAAGGCCTTGGTGAAAGAGGGCAAAGTAGAGGTTTTCTCCCAAGGGGGAAATGGTGCCCTTAGGTACCAAGGTAGCTTATTTGTGCCTTGTGTTGACGGTTTGAGGGAGAAAATTCTTGTTGAGGCCCACAATTCTTCTTATTCTATCCACCCCGGTTCCACCAAAATGTATAGATACTTGAGAGATGTGTATTGGTGGGGAGGTATGAAGAGTGAAATTTGCAAATTCGATTCCGGTTACCACAGTTGTCAACAAGTCAAAGCCGAACATCAAAGGTTGGATGGCCTAACCGAAGACACAGAGATTCCTACTTGGAAGTGGGAAGTGATTAATATGGATTTTGTGGTTGGGTTTCCCAAGACTAGGAAAGGTTTTGATTCCATACGGGTGGTGGTAGATAGGATGACAAAATCGGCCTACTTTTTATCGGTAAAGACCACTTATAGGGTTGAACAGTATGCAATGTAGTACTTCCATGAGTAGGTGAGGTTGCATGGGGTTCCTTTGTCCATCACATCAGATTGTAGTTTAAAATTTACTTCACACTTTTGGAGGTCCTTTCAAATGGGTCTTGGTACAAAAGTTCACCTTGGTATGGCCTTTTATCCCCAAACGGATGGCCAAGCTGAAAGAACCATTCATACACTTGAGAATATGCTAAGGGCTTTTGTATTGGAGTTGAGGGGTAGTTGGCATTATCGTCTTCCTTTGATTAAGTTTTCCTAAAACAATAGGTATCACTCTAGTATTAATATTCCTTATTTTGAGGCTCTTTGTAGAAGGCATTATAGATCAACGGTTCGTTATGGATTCTCTTGATAAGGTTAGGATGATTAGGGAAAGGTTGAAGACGGCCCAAAGACATCAAAAATCCTATGCCGATGTGAAAAAAAGAGACCTTGAATTCAAAAGGGAGATTGGATTTATTTGAAAGTTTCGCCAATGAAAGGTGTGGTCCATTTTGGTAAAAAGGGAAAGTTGAGTCCAAGACATATTGGTACTTATGAAGTCTTGAAGAGGGTTGGCAAGGTAGCTTATGAATTGAAGTTTCCTAGTGAAATAAATTTGGTTCATTTGGTGTTTCATGTCTCTATGTTGAGGAAATATGTTGGTGATCCTAATGTTGTTCTACCTCTTGATGTTGTGGGTGTTGTTGAGGATAACTTGACCTATGAGGAGGTTCCGATTCTGATTTTGGATAGGCAAGTAAAGATATTGAGGAACAAGGAGGTGGCATTCGTTAAGGTCCTTTGGAGGAACTAACAAATCGAAAGTGCTACTTAGGAAGCCAAAACGAACATGCAAAAGCGATAACCTTATCTTTTCTATTCCACTCAAGCCTAAGGTACCAATTCTAAGCCCCTATGTGATTTCAAATCATGTATTTCAGCCCCTATGTCAATCATACGCATTCATGTTTAAGTTGGCAAGTTTATGATGATTTTACACTTACAAAGTGATTTTGAAAATGGTGTTTTAAATGTGAGGTTGCATTCTTGTCGGGGCTGATTTGTTTATGATCACTCTCGTCTTATACGCACTTTTACATTCGAGGATGAATGTTCCCAAGGAGAAGATATTGAAACGACTCCAAAAAGTGCCCGAAAATGTGCCTCGTAATGCCTAAAATTTTAAATTCTATATATCTCAAAATTCATGCGCAATATCAAAAATCCAACTTCATATACTTGTTCAAGGTGTCAAAATTAGGTGGAGATAGTTCAAACCCTGATTTTGAGAGGAAATGATTAGCAATTGCAATCTTCATAATTTTCTTATCTAGAGTCGATCTGCAACAGCACTACGATGAGCAGCTGTCGTGGTCATGTGTTAGTTTGTCCTTCGTGATAGGTCTATGTCGTGGACCAGACGCGAAGCTATGTATTTTGTTGCCAGTGATTTCTATCTCGGTCCAAGGCTTTTGGGTCCTAGGCCTAAGAGTCCCTAAACGTGTTTTTACCTATACTTAGCCTTATTTCACCCTCATATCATCCTAAACATTCCCCAATACTCACTCAAACATTTAGCCATATTTTCATGCCCTTAACTCAAGTCCCAAACCCTCATCCTAAGCTAAGGTTCTCCTTGAAGATTCTTCTTCAAGCTTCAAGTCTCCATCTCCAATCTTTCCCAAGTTCATCTCTAAGCTAAGGTATCTGAATTATACCCATTGGGTCCTTCCATCCATGGTTCCCTAACCTCCATTTACTCATATTGCAGGATTTAAAGTTGATTTACAAATGGGTCTTACTTATTATGAAATTCACCGCATACTATGTTAAAGCTATGTAAAGTTGTGATTATTTTGTTATGTTTTGAGCTATAAATCATGGACCTATTGTAAGATTTGATGAGACGTTTTGATGTACATTACTTGAGGGTGTTGCAAGATGTTGATTGATTGATTTACAATGGATTTTCTTACATGATTTCATCTCTATATTTCATGGTTTTATACTAGCATTACACACCCTCTAAGTGTTCGATAAAATATTCGGATGTGGTTTCTTGAGGAGTTGAAGGTCCAAAGCATGAGATATGATGTGAATGAATATACAATGATAAAATGAGCTTATGTATATGATATATTCTGTATAAAGTGTTGCATTAGACTACCCGATCCAGGGAGGGGTTAAGAGTCCAGGTAACCAAGGTGGGGGTTTGTACTCATCAACCATGTGAGGGGTTTGTATTTCGCCACCGTGGTGATAAGGTTATTATAATCAACCATGTGAAGGGTCTGTACAACACAAACAATAGGGATTTGTACCTTGAATAGCTAGCTTGGTCTCTTCTATACATATGATATCCTAATTGAGTATGAGTTACTTAAGCATTGATCATACATGTCATATTGTTATGTTATGTCTATTGCTTAATATTATGCATTTTGATTATGATTCCAATCTATTGTTGCATTACATCCTACATCTTAGTACATTCAAATGTACTAACGCAAACTTTTGCCTACATGATATCACCACGTAGGGACCAGAGCCCAAGTTGATCATCTTCCTCCACATGTCTTGTTCGATACTACTCAAGCTAGTTAGTGAGTCATCCACTTCGGGGACCATAGAATATCTTGCTCTTATTATGTATTGAGACATTCTTCTTTATTGTCTATTTTGACTATGAGGGTGAACCCGGTTGCTTTGTCTTTTCCCCCTTTCTTATCTATGTATTAGAGGTGTTTGTTAGACATGTTATGTACCTATCATATGAGCTTGACTCTTGTCTCTTAATTATGATGTTATGCAAGCTTTTTCCTTTGTCTCATTGCCCCTATTCTTACTCTCTTCTGTTTTTATATGCTTCCTTGACCAATGATGTGTAATGACAAGTTAAAAGGCTTGTTTGGGGTTCCTTCGAGTTCCCCATTCGTCGTGTCACATCTAGGCCTTAGGCTTTGCTCATGACACAACTAATGTGCTACCAAATTCCAACACAATTGATGCCTAAAACATAGGATTTTTGTGGCTTTAATGTGACTTTTTATGGTTTTTATGTGTTTTTGTTTATTTTTGCAGAAAATACAGGTTGGGTTGATTTTAGGAAAAGTTGCAGATTTTGTTGAGTTTGAAGAACTACGGGCCCCTCTAGAAGTGGTAGTCGAAGCTACGAGTTATAGGTGTTTTCCATAGCAATTAACAGTGTCCAAAAACAAAATTTGAGAATTTGAAGTTCAGCCATACGAGCTCAAGGTACGAGTCACAGACCTCACTATGACTCGTAGAAGGGGGCCTCGTAGTAATTAATAGTGTTGATTAAAATTAGACCAATAAATGTAGGAGTAGACTATGGGAAGGCACTATGAGTTGTAGACCAGACTATGAGCCATAGACTAGACTACGACTCGTGGCAGTGGATCATGGCAGTGAAGTCCAAAATGCCAAGTGCTAACCATGAAAGCCTCGATTACGACTCATAGGTCAGCCTACGAGCCGTAGCTACGAGCTGTAGCAGACGCCGTCCCGATTTTTTCTAATTATTTTAAGGACCTTTTTGTAAAGAGTATAAATAGTATATTTAGGGTTTTAGGAGAGTTTTTGGAGACCATTTCATTATTCTTAGAATATTGTTGATCCCTTAGTGGGGTTTTAGAGAGAATTTTTAGGGTTTAACTTTGAGGCTCAAATTTGGGCATTTAGATTCACTTGTGGATTAATTTCATCATTCAAGCTTTTGATTCTAATTTCAAAGAGGGTTCCATTGTTTTTCATTTTTCTTGGGTAAGAAATCTTCCATATCTTCTAATTTTCATTGTTGATTTGTTTGCTCAAGCCATGAGTGACTAAATCCACAACTTGGGGTTGTAGGAACCATGAGTAACTAGCTTAATAACCCAGATTATTTGTGCTTCTTGATCTGGGTATTTGCATGTATTATCTATTTTCCCTCATTTTTGCTTGTTGTTTAATGGTAGCAAAAGTTAAACCCCATCTAGTGTCATGATGCCGATCAAGGATGTGATGAATAGAAAATGGAAATGAGTGATAGAATTTGATTGATGTGTTCTCGTCTAATAAACAAAACCCGACCAAGGAGAGGTTGATTGAGACAATAGGAAATGGTTAGTTTGGCACACTATGGTCGCCAGCCAAGCGCCATAGTGAAATTCGACCTTCGCCTTTGCCTAAGGGTTAGAAGAACTTAAGTTACTGTCCTGCATGCAATGTCCTACTTCAGGTTATGTTATCTGGGGTGTTTGAGTTATTGACTCATAGGGAACAAAATTTCCCAAGTTGCTCTCAAAATTTTATTTTCTCTATATTTTGTTGGTATAGTTGTATTTTCAAATTACCATTGCAAACCCCTCCCTCCCCCCTTTTGAGGGTAGCGTTATTTGATGCTTGAATTGGTTGTTGGTGAATCAATGCAGCAAAACCCTATATTGTTTTGGGATTCGACCCTAACCTATGGTTAGGTTTTATATTTGACAACCATCACTTTATCCTCAAACTGAGAGATACTGTTTGAGCGTGATCAAAATTAATGGCACCGTTGCTGGGGAATAGGACGAAGTTTTGACTTGATTTCACTAGTAGTTAATTCAAGTATTGATTGCTTAGCTCTCTTGTATTTTTCTTTTGCTTTTGTTTTGTTGTTTAGTCTCTTTTGTAGGGTATATTAGGTGTATGCCAACACAAGGAGCCAAGGCGGACCCTTAGCTCCAATAAATCTTGAGATCCAATGTACTACAAGGAGAATGGCCCCAAGAAAACGTGGTTATTGCGGTTGATGAAGACATGGATCGAAAAGGTGATGATGTAGGTAGAGAGGAGAATCACCACTAAGGGAAAATAGGCCACACAATCGAGATTTCAACGAAAATCCATATGTTTGGAATCAATGTCAGTTTAATCCTATGGAAATGGATGTCACAGGTACTATAGTGAGGCCACCACTATCGGCTGACACTAAGTTCACGGTATCTAGTGGATTACCTCAAATGCTTCAGAACCGTGGTTTGTTTGTAGGTTACTGACTGAGGATCCTCACAGTCATCTTCATAATGTTGCATTTGTGTGTAAAAGTTGTGATGGGTACACAGAATCTTTCTATGGATATTGTGTGGTTATGTGTGTTCCCTCTATACCTTAACGGTAATGCAACAATATGGTTGTCAAAACTCCCATAGAGCTAGATCACCAGTTGGGTAGAATTGCAAAAATCCCTCTTAGAGCGATACTTCCAAGGTCTAAAAAGCTCAAACATAAGGATCAAATCAATAACATTGTATAATTGAAAGGTGATTCCATTAGCACAATGTTGGAGATGTTCACCAAATGTTTGAGAATGGTTCCGGACCATAAGATCGTGGATGATGCCTTAGTGAAAATTTTCTATCTAGCTCTTGATTAGAATAGTCAACCGTGTGCCGATACCATCATGAGAGGCATGTTCTTAGATCAACCGTTCACAAGGATAGAGGAAAGAATGGAGCAAGTAGTTAAGACCAATAGAGAATGGGGCCTAAGGGAGAGAACTATTATAAGGAACTCATGTGCGGAGAGTGTTCGTTCGGAACAAGCAAAAATTAATGATAAGATCATGAAACCACTTGCTCAACTCCGGACAAGTGTGGACTTGGTGGTGAAACAAACTCAAGAAAGTGTTCATGCAATCATCCACCAACTTCCAAGAGCGCCCATATATGGTGAGTCATATTATGAGGAAGATGCTTGCTTTGTTAGAGATCAAGCGATAGGTTTTTGGAACAACACCTAAGGGTCCGATTCGGACTATTGGCGCCAAGGTTCCAGAAATCAAGGTCAAAACTACATTTGAGAGGGTGCATATAGAGATAACCGTGTTGGTTATTTTGAGAGAGATATGGTGCCAGAAGCCAAGTGGGGCCAAGGATATGGGTATAGAAATGGTCCTTATGTGACTTCTTATAATCGTGAAGCCGGTTCCAGCAATTCAAGGATCGAGGAGATGTTTGAAAAACAGTTGAAGAAAGCAGAGAACTAAGATGAGCAACCAATCCAAGTACTCTGCAGCGTAGTCCAGCGTAGTCCGTGCTCGTCCAACCCAGCAACCAATCCAAGTACTCTGTCTAGTCCTGCGGTGTTCAATATGGACTTCTCATGAAAATGGTGGACCAATTTATCTTGCCCCTTATTCTCCAACCCCTGGTCATATATCTCCTTCATGCCTGCAACACACCATCTGGGGTCTGCCGGGGGCTAAGATTGTGCTTCTTCCTGCTAAGGCTGAGAGGTGCTCTCGGACTCTGACTCTGAGCCAGAATGTAGGAGTCATCAATGGTGAGCTACTACCCAAACCATTTTTCTCAACACCTTATACCTCCTCTTCAGACTGAGAAGCACTGCTCACTTCTATAGGCTCCCGAGCTGAACGTGCCCGGGTCTGAGAAACATTTGCCATAGGGTTTATTCTAACCCTATGCACCTCTACCGAGACCTCGGATCTCTCGGTCTTAGAAGACTCATCTACCAATCTCCGCCTGAATATTTGAATAGCCCGCTTGTCCTTTGGATGCATGGTATCTGCAAACCAACCAACAACCCATGCGAGCAGCAAGACGTTTTAGGTAATTAAACACACAACAACTAACAATGGATAAAAAGTAACTAAAATTAGAGCAAGTACTGATTCAACTGCTGGTTTGCAGATATGAGTGCAGTTACGACTCATAGGGTGACCTACGAATCATATATTGGCCTCATAGAACCAGTGTTCCTTCAAAAATACTTTCTGATCACAGATTCGTAGTCTTGGTCTCGTACCTATTTCCAGAAATATTTTCAAAACTTAGAAAAGCTTACGAGGCCCTTACTACGAGTAGTAGCTTGCACTACGAGTCATATGTGGGTGTCGTATGAGGAACATGAAAGAATTATAGGTGACTGATGCTTGCTATGAGGGGCCACTACGGCTCGCATAAGCACTTATGAGTCGTAGGAGTACCTCATAGATGAGCACAGACGTCACCTGTAATGCCTAACTTTTTCCCACCAAAAGCACAAATCAACCATACAATTCAAATCAAATTTGGCACATAAGAGCAATACAAAGCCACATAGCACATAATCAATTCCCTCCCAATATCAGATATTCAAAACGACCATTACCCCAAGAGTTGAAACTAATTCTGCATTTTGTCAAGTACACTGAAAACAATATACTTTGCAAACTAACACTTGACACCCATAAAACACTCCAAAGGATGCAATATCCATACACAATAATTCAATCAAATCCCATACGCTAAATCATAGGTATCACACCTACACTTTCTAAATTCCAACTGTGACAACCATTTAGACCATGACAGGGAAACAATCACGCATTACATAACATGGATCACAAAGTTCGCATTTACAATCACCCACTAAAGAATTTCAACAAGGCTCGATTCACAACTCAACTGTTTAAAGCTTAAAAACCCTAGATTACAAGTCTAGCTCAATAATCATTGAATCGCATGATTAAACATGATCCAACCAAAAATATACTTATATAGAGAACAAACTCATAACCAAAGATTGTGAAATATAACCAAAGAGCTTACCAATCTATTGGAGAAGTAAACCAAAGCAACGAAAACTCAAAACCGCACCAAAACCCTAAAGAACAATAACAAAGCTAGATTTTTTGCCAAAATATTGACGTGGATAGCCGGGCTTTTGGTCGAAGAAGGAGTTATGAAGTGAAATAGGGGATTTTCGCTAACTTAGTGTTAGGAAATTTTAGCGTTTATGGTCAAATATGATTTTGACCCCTTATAAAAGCAAATCGAGTTGACTTTTTTAAAAAGCTTCTGATTGAGGCTACGAGATCCTAATTATGAGTTGTAGGTCGTCCTATGACTCATAGGTCTTGGTCTCGTGTCAGTACCACACTTGGTAAAAAAATTAAGAATCATACTTGGGCACTACGAACCCTTCTTACGACTCGTAGGGAATACTACGAATTGTGAGGTTATCTCATGTTGTATGTTCCAACTTCAGATACTCACTATTTCCCTCTTGGAGGCTGACTGTGAGTCGTAGTGAAGGCCACAAGTTGTACGCCTGCTCATAGAAGCTGCTCTACTTCTCATTTTTTTTATATTCAGTTCTTCCAATTCTTACCTGCAAACCAAGTCTCAAAGCACAGAAATCCTCAAAAATATTACAATTGCATCATTGTTTTCTAATTTAAAACAAATAACTACTAGTACCCTATGTCCCGAACAAACAAATGATCATCTAAAGGTTTACGTTGCCTCCCAAAAAGCGCCTTATTTAATGTTGTGGCTTGATTTTGTCATCGTCTTTCATCAACAATCACCAACGGTCCATACTCACTCTTGAACTCGTCTGGATGTTTCATGGATTGGCGAATATCAAATAGGACCTCAGCATCATTCACTCTAAACCAATGTTGACCCGAATCCATATCCACTACCTCTCTCCTAGGGCCAGAAAAGGTCTCACTAAAATGATGGGTACCCTGAAATCAACCTCGCAGTCAAGAATCACGAATTCACTAGAAAAAATGAATTTATTAACTTTAATAAGCACATCCAGCCAGATTCCCTCAGGTTTTTTAATGGTTTGATCTGCCATGAGCAACCTCATTCTCGTCGGTACAGGAGTGCAAAGGCCAAGCTTTTTGAATACGGCAAGAGGAAATAGATTGATGCTAGTTCCTAAGTCGCATAGTGCTCTTGTGAATTCAACATCTCCAACAGTGCAAGGAATGGTTAATGCATCTGGACCCTCATGCTTTCGCACAAGGCATTTGGTCATGATCGTACTATATTGTTGTAGCTCTTGTGAATGCTCTTGGCTCAAAGTGCGTTTCTTTTTTACCAAATCCTTCATATATTTGGCGTATCCAGGCATTTTCTCCAAGGCCTCCTTGAGAGGAATGTTGATGGATAGTTGTTTTAACGTTGACAAGAAATGCTTGAACTTGCCATCTTTATCCTTCTTCTCAAGAGTTTGTGGGAATGGAGGAGGTGGTTCTGGGATTAATTTGGCTTTCTCTTTCTCTCCTACCTCTTGGTCCTCCACTCCCTTACTCCTTGGACCTTCTTCCTTAGTCATCACCTTGCTATTAATGGCTCTCTCCTCAACTTCATCATCAATAATTGGCATAGGGGGTCTACAGTGTTTTCCCACTCTGAGTTATCACGACTGTGCAATGCCCTTCGTTCTTAGGATTTTGAACCATGTTGCTAGGTAGGGTGCCCTTCTGGATTTGGTTCAACTGTGAAGGCACTTGCCCGAATTTTTGTTCAAGTTACTTGATTGCCATTGAGTAAGACTCAATTTTTTGATTTATGCTTGAAATATTTTTCTTCATCCCTTCCAAAGTCTCTTCGTGGTGATCTGCCTTCTTCAACAATTTATCAAACATTTCTTCAATCCTCGAATTACTCGACTTGGAGTCACGATTATGTGGTGGCACATAGGGACCATTCTTGTAGCCTTCTCTTCTTCCCCATTCTTCGTCAGGCACTCTTTCTCTCTCATGGTATCCACCCCTATTATCTATGTATGCTCTATCTCAATTGAATTTCCGACCTTGATTCGCAGAACTTCAATATAATAGTCCGAGTTGGACCCTTGGGGATTATTCCTGAAACCCGCTGCTTGGTTGCTCACATAACATGCATCCTCATCAAAGAATTGATCATCATACATAGGAGTAGTTAGGGGTTGATGAGCTATTGCCTTCACACTAGCTTGGTTTTGCTTCAAAACCAAATCCATACTTGTACAAAGTTGAGCAAGTTGCTCTATAATCTCTTCATTCACTTTTGCTTGCCCACTATTTATGGTAACTGCACAAGAACTCTTTGTATTACCACGTTCACTTTGACCACATGCGTTATTGGTCTTCACCACTCGTTCCATTCTTTCGGCTACTAGCTCAAATGGTTGATCAAGAAAAACACCTGCCATGATCGTGATGGCGCAAGCTGTGCTATTATCATCAAGTGCTCTATGGAAGATCTCGACCAAAGTATTATCAACAATTTTGTGATCAAGAACCATCCTTAAGTATTTGGTGAATCTCTCCCATGTGGTGCTAAGAGAGTCTCCAGGCAATTGCTCAAAGTTGTTAATTTGGTCCTGAAGCTTCAACTTCTTTGACCTTGGGAAATATCTTTCTAGGAACACCCTCTGCAGCTTAGCCCAACTCGTGATGGTACTCAGAGGAAGCTTAGACAACCATACAGCTGCATAGCCAGTCAATGACAATGGAAACACCCTCAATCCAATAGTGTTAATAGAAATATTTTGTGTCCCCATGACACTTTTGCACACGAAGACCACATTTTGGAGATGACGGTGGGAATCCTCTGACGGTAGCCCTGTGAATAGGCCACGATTTTGGAGTATCTAGAGCAATCCACTTGATACCGCGAACTTAGCTTCTGCCGGTAGAGGGGATAGTACTATAAAATCGGTAATGTCCACCGTCATAGGGTTCAATCGGTACTGATCCAGCCATAAGCATTTGCATTGAAATCTCTAAGTTGTAGTTGATTATCCCTTGGTGGTAGATTCTCCACTCTTCTTAAGTCTTCCTCATTCATATCGATTTCCTCCTCAACCGTAACATCCTCGTTGACTTCTTCCATTCGTCTAAACTGTCGACGGATCTCCAAATTAATTGGAGCTAAGTGTTCACCTTGACACCTTGTGCTAGGCATGAAACCGAGCACAACCTGCAAGTAAACACAAACAACAAAAACAAAAACAAAAGTAAAATACACGAGATTCTAGAAATCAACACTAGAACTAACTAATAGTGAATTCAAGTCAAAACTAGTCGTATTCCCTTGCAGTGGCGTCATAATTTTTTATGATGTTCATTCTTCAATAAGAAAGAGATCGCTATCAATAATTAACCTAACCGAGGTTAGGGTTGAATCCACAAGGAATACAGGGCTTTGACTACAAGACTTCAGTACTAATCATTTCTAGTATTTATGACTATAATCTCTAAATGGGATGGCGGGGGGGGGGGGTTGTGATTCAAAAACAAAATAAAATAAACACTAATTAAACGCGAGAAAATACTTAATTTTAGGGACAACTTGGAAATTGTGTTCCCCATGGTTCATTGACTCGATTAACCTAGATAACATAACTACAGTTGGTGATTTGCATGCATGACAGTAACTTAGGTTCTTCCAGCCCTCTTGTGAAGGTGAAGGTCGAATTTTGCCATGGCTCTTGGTTAGCTACCATGGCGTGCTAACTAACCATTACCTATTGTCCTTGTCAACCTCCCTTTTGTCAGGTTTGGTCGATTAGATGGGAACACATCAATCGAATCTTATCATCTACTTCTCTTTTCCTACTTGTCACTACCTTGGTTGGGATTGTAATAATAGGCAAGGTTTGGTGTTGGCCACCACCAAACAACATTAATAATGAAGGGAAATAGACAATACATGCAAAACCCCAATCATAGAAATACAAACAACGTAGGTCATCTCAAGTAACTACCCATAGTTCCCACAACCCCATGTTGTGGGTGCTTATCTACTCTTGTCTAAGGCAAAACACATAAATATGCTAATAAATAACATAGTTGAGAACTTTACCCACAATAATGAAAGTTGAAGATACCCAAGTTGCAAAACCCACAAGCTTTATAGATTTCAAAAGTGATAACACAAGATTTGCAATCCCCAAAATGGGTTTTCGAAGAGAAACAACAATCTAAAGTGAAACCCTAAAATATTCTTGAAAGAATATTTTAGAGCCAAATTCTAAATGCCTGATATGAGGTCTTTTAAATGAAAACCCTACTAAAAGTATTTATAATGTACACAAATAAACCTTAAAAAATATGTAGAAAAGATAGCTAGCAGCTAGTACATCTCACAGATATGCCTCGTAGGATGACTTACGAATCGTAGTCAGGATCTCGTATCAGGTCCTTGGCATCTTGGACAGAACTGGTACGACCCATAGGTACAAGTTGTTGCTTGGGCTACGACTCATATGTTTGTCTTGTAGTCTTGGTCTTCAGTTTTTGGTCCAACATTTTAGCTCTTTGATTCTTGCTATGATTCTACCTATATGGGTCATAGTGTGTCTTACGACTCGTAGGTTGGACTAGTAAGGGTGACCTTCACTTGGCAGATTTCTGATTCTTGGTCTCTGATTCTTGCTACGACACAACCTACAACTCGTAGGTAGGATGGTATATCCTACACTTCAGCAAAATCTACAACTTTTCTTCAAAATCATGAACCAAATATATTGTATTTTTTACAGCACATCATCAACCCCCTTCTCTTCCTTCCATTAATTAAACCATATTTGTGCTACCCCCTTAAGTTAGTAAGCCACCAATTCTGCCTTTTCCTCTGATCTAACTCCCATGATAGCCAATATCTTATAGACCTCATCAATGAACTCTTGAGGGTCCTTATCTACATTAGATCCATAGAATTCTGGCAGATTCATCCTCATAAAGTCACTCACTCGACATGTCAGAGTAGGAGCATGAGGGTCTTGGGCCCCTTGGTTGGCTTGATTAGCCACAACTTGAGCTAACATAGTAAGTGCATCCCGGAAATCACCATGAGCTGATTGTTCTTTGAGAGAGTGGGATCTTTTTTCTCCTGTGCTAGGCATTATCTAGCATAGCAAAGAACAATCATTATGAGGGGAAAAACGTACTTCAACTCTATGCCACGACTTAGAACATGAAGAAGGAAATATTTCCTAAAACGTCTCATAGTCTCCTATTCATAGTTGTGGTGCACAGCACAACCATGAATAAGACTCTAATAAATGTGGTATGTTGGACTCCGAAGATCTAACAATCTAGTGCTCTGATACCATCTTGGTCACAACCCATGACTAGGGCCTAGATGTGACCTGTAATGACCCCAAAAAGTGCCGAAAATGTTCATCGAAAGTGCCCAAGATCATAAATTTCCATGTATCTCAAAATTCATGCATGATATTGAAAATCTAACTTCTTATTCTTATTCAGGGGGTCAAATTGAGTAGAAAATGGGTCTAACTCCAAGTTTAGAGAAACCGTATCAAAATTTGAAATTCTCAAAAATGCAAGTTCCAATGATGTTCTCACGTCACTTCCGCGGTGCGCACTAGTGTTCCCAAACGTGAAAATACCTATACTCAGTCATTCTTCACCCTCATATCATTCTAAACGTTCCCCAATACTCATTCAAACACTTAACCAAATATTTTACTCCTAAACGCAAGTCTCAAAACCCTTTCCGGATCATAAAGATTGCACTCAAGCTTCAAGTCTCCACCTTTAATATTCATCAAGTTCATCTCCAAAGCTAAGGTATGCGGGTTTCTTTCATGGGTTCCTCTCACCCATGATATCTAAGCTTCCTTTTACTTAAATTTGCATAATTTAAAGATGATTTACTTATGGGTCTTACTTATTATGAAAATCACTACACACTATGTTGGGGGTTCATGAAATTATGACTATTTTGCTATGTTTTAAGCCATGAATCAAGGATATATTGTAAGATTTGATGAAGGGTTTTGATATATATTGCTTAAGGTTGTTACCAAGTATCTATTAAAGGTTTTACATCAAATTTTCTAGTATGATTTCACTCTTGAATTGCATGGTTTTACACTAGAACTACACACCCTCTTAGTGTTTGATAAAATGTCCAATTATGGTTTATTGAGGAATTGAAGGTCCAATGCATGTCTTATGAGTTGAATGACTATATGATGATCATATGATGACGAAATGATGATGAAATAAATGTGTATATATGGTATTCTCTATGTAGTGTTGGAATGTGGCAATGTCCTACTTGGGGGTTACTCGGTGGGTAACCTTGTCACGGGGTTCGTAACTTGATAAACTATTATGGGGTTTATACTCAAGCATCACGGGTGGTAGGCTGTGACTATACATCAACCTTGTTGGGTGTTTGTATCCATCAACCTATCGGGGGATTTGTACTCCAGCACCACGGGTGGTAGGGTGCGACGATCCACCAATCTATTAGGGGGTTTGTACTCCGGCACCATGGGTGGTAGGGTGCGATGATCCACCAACCTATAGACAGGAGTTTTACCTTATTCACCGAGGATGGTAGGGTGTGACAATCTACCAATAGTTTAGTTGTCTCTTCTTACACATATCTTATGTTCTATGTAAGCATATTTTACTTAAGCATTGGTCATACATGTCATATTATTACCATGCTATCCATTGCTTCTCTCTATGCATTTTGACTATGATGCCTATCCCTTATTTCTATGTAAGTATACTCAAACGTACTAACGCATACTCTATGCCTATATGATGTCACCGTGTAGGATCCAGAGCACCATTTGATCATCCTCCTCCTTCACGTGGCTAGTACGATATCACTCAAGCTAGTTGGTGAGTCCTTTATTTTGGGGACTTTGGCCTATGTTCTTATGTTATGCATTGCTACACTCTATCTCTATTGTATATTTGACTTTAAGGGTGAATATCTAAGTAGTAGAGGTGTTGTTGGACATGATATGTGTCTATACTATGAGCCTTGACTCTTTCTTATTTCTTGATGGTTATGATATGAAAGTTTACCTTTACTCCCAATTCCCCTTATTTATGCTCATCTCTTGTTATCATTTAATTTCTTCTGCGACTAAGGATGTATAATGATATGTTTTGAGGCTTGTTTGGTGTCCCTCCAGGTTCCCCATTCGCCGGTAACATCTAAGCCCTAGTCTTGGGTGGTGACAAGATGGTATCAGCGCACTAGGTTGTTAGGTCCTTGACGTCCAACACACCGTGTTTATTAGAATCTTATTAATGGTTCTAAAGCGCGCCACAACTATGAATGGGAAGCTATGAGGCGTTCTAGAAAATATTTCACTTCTTCATGATTTATGTCGTGCGATAGAGTTAGGCCCCCAAAGCTTATTGCTAATCTAAAAATTACATTTCAAGATATGTTTTAAGCTACTCAGGATAGTGATATGATTAATGCAGAGATTCACAATGCTCTATAGGAAGTGGTCATAGCGGCGGCAAACTTGGCAACTCACCTCAGTCAACAAGTGGATGCTCCCGAGACTTCAAATGGTTAAGGAGTGATGGTGAGTCCAAGAGAGCCCGTGTTAGAGGAAAGTTCTAAAATATCAATGGTAGAGGTGATGCTATGTGTCCAATATGTTATAAAGCTTATAGGGGCCTTGTTTCAAAGGCACTAATGCTTGTATTGATTGTCGCCAAGTGGGACAAAAGACAAAGGATTTTCCTCATAGGCGAACTAAGAGTAAAGGAGGTGATAGTGGGATGACTTATCCCAAGTGCCAAAGGTGTGGGAAGTACCATGGTGACCCATGCTTGAGGAAGACCAATGCTTGTTATGGATGTAGTAAAGTGGGTCACAAGCTAGTGGATTTTCCATATGTTCTAAGGAAGTGTAAAAGTGGTCATGTTGATCAAGTAGCTCAAGAAGCGGGTGAGGTGCTCGATGTTGGTAATAGTATGTTGAAATTTCCTTTGGCTTTTATGTTTTGCATTGATGGGATGGTGTGCCACTATTTCTTTCATTATTCTTTTGGTTGCTAGTGGGTTTCATGAGTGTCCCAAACTCTTTTTGGTGTCTATCTTATTGATGAGCCTATTATTGTTTGAAAGTTCATGGTGGTTGCTCCATGTTCATATTGCATTAGGTCTTACCTTATGACTTTTTGGGTTAGTGTGGTGGATTTTGATGCTATGCTTAAGATGAATTAGTTGCGTTGGTGTTAAGTCCCCATTGAATTTAGGGCCCATAGAGTCATATTTCAATCCCTTATTAAATTCTTCCTTGAGTGGGGACTTGTAAGGTGGATGCAAAGGGGCAAGTTCGTTTCTTATCTTAAGCTATAATTGATCTCTAAGGGTTTCCCCCATGATCTTATTGCATAGGGTCTTGTCTTTTGATTTTGGTTGAATTTAGTTTGTTGGATTTGAGGTCTTGAGGTGGTTTGACTAGGTGCATATTGTGTCTCCTTTGATTATTGAACATGTACGGTTGTGATATAATGGTTAAGAATGATCGATCTATTGGTCAACTACAATGGGTTAGTCACTTCTCTAGGCTTGATCTTTGATTCGAGTTTTGTTCCCAAGTGATGATGAGAATAAGTGATAGCCCTAGGTGTCTTTTCAGATTAGGAATGATCTTTTGAGTATGTTAGTGTTGTTTGGTTGGCTTATGCACCAGCTATGTTTATGGGTTTCATGAATAGGGTCTTTAGTCCCCACCTTGTTATGTTTGTGGTTGTCTCTAGTGATGAAATATTGATTTATTTAGAGCTTGTGAACCATTTGGAGGTAGTGTTGAAAATCTTGGGGTAAGAGGAGTTGTATGCCAAGAATGTGAAATGTGCTATGTGGTTAAAGGAGATTACCTCTGTAGGTCATTTGGTGTCGGAGGATGGGATTAAGATTAATCCTAAGGAGATGTATGTGATTAGAAATTTTCCTAGACCTTTGACTCCCCTGGATATTAGGAGTTTCTTGGGCTTAGAGGGTTACCACAAGAGGTTTGTGAATGGGTTCTCTTTTATTGCTTTTTCTATGACTAAGCTGACGTAAAGGAAGGATAAGTTGTCTCTGCTCCTATCTTGCCCTCACTGGATGGGGTGGAAGGGTTTGTTATATTGTGATGTTGCCCGGATTGGTTTGGGTTGTGCGTTGATGCAAGATGGTTAGGTGGAAGTCTATGCTTTTTGATAGTTTGTGATGCATGAGAAGGGATATCCTACCTATGACTTTGAGTTGGCCACCATGTGTATGCTTTCAATTTGACATCATTGGTTACATGTGTGCATGCTGATATGGTTACCATTCACTAGAGCCTCGAATATGCATCCACTCGAAGGATTTTAGCTTGATAAGGAGGTGGTTATAACTTCTTAAGGTTATGATATGAGTGTGCATTATCACCCTGGTAAGACTAATTTTATGGCAGATGCTTTGAGTAGGGTGTTTATGGGTAGCCTAGCACATGCTGATGGTGGTGATAAAGAGGTAGCCAGGGAGGTGCATCGGTTGGCTAGATTGGGGGTTAGGTTGGAAGAGGTTGATAATGGTAGTGGTGTTGTTCTTGAAGTTTCAAAATCATCATTGGTTGATGAGGTTAGAGCACAGCAAGATCTTGATCCCTCCTTATTAGAATTGAAGGCGTTGGGGAAAGAGGGCAAGGTGGGTGTTTTCTCCCAAGAGGGAGATGGTTCTCTTAGGTACCAAGGTAGGTTGTGTGTACCTGTTGTTGATGGCTTGGTGGAAAAAATCCCTGATGAAGCCCATAATTCTTCTTACTCTATTCACCCCGGTTCCACCAAGTGTATAAGGATTGAGAGATGTGTATTGTTAGGGAGGCATATAGAAGGCATTGCCAAATTTATTTCCGGTTGTCATAGTTTTCAACAAGTTAAAGCTGAGAGCCTAAGGTCGGGTGGCCTAACCTAAGACAGAGATTCCTACTTGGAAGTGGGAGGTGATTAATATGGATATTTGTGGTCGGGTTGTCCAAGACTAAGAAGGGGTTTTGATTACATTTGGGTTGTAGTTGATAGGATGATGATATCAGCTCATTTTCTATCGGTTAAAACCAAGTATGGCGCTAAGATTATTCTAGGTTGTACATTCATGACTTCGTAAGGTTGCATGGGGTTCCTTTTTCCATCATATCGGATCGAGGCACTAAATTTACTTCCCACTTTTGGAGATCTTTTCAAAGGGGACTTGGTAAAAGAGTTAAGCTTAGTACGATATTCCACCCTCAAATGGATGGCCAAGACGAAGGAACTATCCAAATACTTGAGGATATGCTTAGGGTTTGTATGTTGGAGTTCATGGGTAGTCGGGATAATAATCTTCTATTGATTAAGTTTTCCTATAACAATAGCTATCATTCTAGCATCGGTAAGGCTCCTTATGAGGCTTTCTAAGGTAGGCATTGTAGATCACCGGTTGGATGGTTTGAAGTGGAAGAGGTGGTTTTGTTGCATCCAAATCTTGTTATAGATACTATGGAGAAGGTAAGGTTGATTAGGAAAAGGTTGGAGATAGTCCCAAAGTCGTCAAAAGTCTTATGTCGAAGTGAGGAGAAGTTGAATCCAAAGTTAGTGATTGGAGGCTAATTGAAGGTTTCACTCATGAAAGGTGTGATTTGCCCCGGTAAAGAGGAAGTTGAATTTATGGTTTGTGAGCCTTCATAGGGAGTTGAGGAAGGTTAGTAAGGTTGCATACAAACAGGAAGTGCCTTTGGATACAAATACGGTTCGTCTAGTTCTTTATGTTTCTAGGATTAAGGAGAGTTGTTGGTGATTCAAGTGTTATAGGGCTCTTGAGGTTGTGTACATTGTGGGGGATGAGTTGGCCTATGAAGAGGTCCGGTGGGGAAGTTTGCGTGGATATGAGTAAAGCTTGATCTGTGAGGGTGTAGTGTTTGTCAAGGCCCATTGGACAAATCGTCAAGTCGATAGTATCTCTCGGGGAGCAGAAGTGGGCATGGAGGAGAAATATTTGTACCTCTTTCATTCTATTAAAGCTTATGATAACACGTCAAGTCATTTATGATTCCAAGTCTTATTTTTCATCCCCTATGTCATTGCAAGCATTCATGTTTATATTGAGAAAGTTCGGTGGTGATTTTGACACTCATGTTGAGATTTTGAAAATGGGTTTTTAAGTGTGTTGTTACATTCTTGTTGGGCCTGATCTCTTTATGATTACTCTTCTCTTGTACGTTTCTTTAACATTCAGGGACGAATGATACCAAGGGGGAGATATTATAATAACCCTAAAGAGTGCCCAAAAATGTGTCTCGAAAGTGGCTGGAATCGTAATTTGCACATATCCCAGAATCAGTGTGTTATATTAACAATCCGACATCATATTTTTGCTCACGGAACAAACTGAGTGGGAAATGGTCAAACCCCAATTTTAGAGCAATCGCATCAAAATTCAAAATGCCTAATAGTGCAATTTCCAGTGGTGTTTTCGCGTCAGTGTTAAAATTGGTGGAGATTTTGACTTTGGTCCATGACTTTTAAGTCATGAGCCTCACTGTTCCCAACGTGAAAGTACCTATACTAAGTCATTTTTTCACACTCATATCGTTCTAAACATTCCCTAATACTCATTCAAATACTTAGCCAAATATTTTACTCCTAAACTCAAGTCTCAAAACCCTTTCCGAATTTTAAGGATTGCACTCAAGGTTCAAGTCTCCATCTCCAATCTTCATCAAGTTCATCTCCAAAGGTAAGTTATGTGGGTTTCTTTTGTGGGTTCCTTTCACTCATGATATCCAAGATTACTTTTACTTAAATTTCCATTATTTAAAGATGATTTACTCATGGGTCTTATTTATTATGAAAATCATTGCACACTATGTTGGAATTTATGAAATTGTGATTGTTTTGCTATGTTTTGAGCTATGAAACCAAGATCTATTGTAAGATTTGATGAAGGATTTTGATGTGTATTGCTTGAGGGTGTTACCAAGCATCTATTGAGGGTTTTACATCGAATTTTCTAGTATGATTTCACTTTTAAATTGCATGGTTTTACACTAGCACTACACACCCTCTAAGTGTTTGATAAAATGTCCGGTTATAGTTTCTTGAGGAATTGAAGGTCCAATGTATGTCTTATGAGTTGAATGACCATATGACGATCATATGATGATGAAATGATGATGAAATAAATGTATGTATATGTTATTCTCTATATAGTGTTGGAATGTGACCATGCCCAACTCGTTGGTTGTGTGCATGGTAACCTTGTCAAGGGGTTCATACCTTGATAACCTATCGGTGGGTTTGTACTCCGGCACCATGGGTTGTAGGGTGCGACAATCCACCAACCTATTAGCGAGTTTTGTACCTCAATCACCAAGAGTGTAGGGTGTGACGACCCACCAATAGTTTAGTGGTCTCTTCTTACACATATATTATGTTCTATGTAAGCATATTTTACTTAAGCATTGATTATATATGCCATATTGTTACTATGCTATCCATTGCTTATCTCTATGCATTTTGACTATGATGCCTATCCCTCATTGCATTGCATCCCATATAGTTAGTACATCTAAACATACTAACGCTCACTCTATGCCTATATTATGTCCCCATGTAGGAACCTTAACACTGTTTGATCATCCGCCTCCTTCGCGTGGCTAGCACGATATCACTCAAGCTAGTTGGTGAGTCCTTCATTTTGGGGACATTAGTCTATGTTCTTATGTTATGAATTTCTACACTCTATCTCTATTGTATAATTGACTTTGAGGGTGAGCCTGGTTGTTTGTCTTAGCCCCCGCTATTATCTAAGTAGTAGAGGTGTTGTTGGACATGACATGTATCTATGCTATGAGCCTTGACTCTCTCTTGTTTCTTGATGGTTGTGATATGGAAGTTTACCCTTAGTCCCAATTCCCCTTGTTTATGATTATCTCTTATTGTCAGTTTAATTGCTTCCATGACCAAGGATGTGTAATGATATGCTATGAAACTTGTTTGGGATCCCTCCGGGTTCCCCATTCACTGGTCACGTATAGGTCGTGACATGACCAACAAATGAGGAACTCGAAGGAACACAAAACGAGCTTCATAGCATATCATTACACATCCTTGGTCATGGAAGCAACTGAAATGACAATGAGAGATAAGCATAAACAAGGGAATTGAGACAAAGCGTAAACCTCCATATCATAACACCAAGAAACAAGAGTGTCAAGGCTCATAGCATAGATACATAACATATCCAATAACACCTCTACGCTATTGATAAAAGCGGGGGGCACAATAAACAATCGGGCTTACCCTCATAGTCAATACATAAATAAAGGAAACATGATTTCAGTACATAGCAAGAGATCATAAGCAACGTCCGCAGAATAGAGGACTCACCAACAAGCTTGAGAAACAATCGTACTAGCCACATGGAGTATATGGATGAAAAAGCGATGCACCGATTCCTACATGGTAACATCATGTAGGCGTAGAGTATGCGTTTGTACGTCTGAATGTACTAAGTATGTAGGATGCAATGTAACAAGAGATGGGCAACATAGTCAAAATGCATAATTATAAGCAATGAATAGCATAATAACAATATGAAATGTATGAATGATGCTTGAAGTAAAACATGCTTACAATCCAAATCAACTTGTGTAGTTCATAATACATAGTATTGGAAGAAACCTCAATCGATGTAAAATAAGACCAATTGAGCTACAACATGGAATCCCGATGTCAACCCCACATTGGAAGAAAGGGGGGAAGTTAGTTGCCAATGTAAACCCCCTAATGCCTAAGTGGATCCACTGAGCCTTATATGAACCGGGTACTTGCCTCTAGTTTTTGGATTCAGGTACTCACCTCTTAAATATTTGGGGACTTTCCTCTTAGCGATTTGGGGACTCGCCTCTAATCCCTTCACCTACGATGGCATATAGTTCTAGGACTTGGTGACTCGCCTCTAGTCCACTTATTGTGAAGTCTAATCCTACAGAATATACAAGATAATCATACTTTAATAACTTGCAATAAACACAGAGACATGGCATGAGTAGCTCCCAACATCATTGACCTCAAATGATGAGCCTAACCTCAATCATAAGAATGGGTCATCATCAACAATACCGTTTCATTAACACCAACATCAAAGGATCACAAGAGGTACAATCTTAAGAAAGGGGCTTAATCACGCCCTACAACATCATCAATATATTCATGATTAAAACACATCTTTAGAAAGCTCATAATCATCATAGACTCACTTGAATCATAACTCAACCAATAGATCATCAAAACTTAAAAAATCCTTAAAAAGGCATTTTATCAAACACTTGGCCGGTGTGTAATCCTATTGTAAAACCATGTAATTCAAGAGTGTTATCATGCTAGAAAATCCAATGTAAAACCATCAATAGATACTTGGTAACTCCCTCAAGTTATAAACATCAAAACCCTTCATAAAATCTCACAGTACATCTTAGATTCATAGCCTAAAACATAGTAAATAGTCACAATTTCATAAACCCCAACATAGTATGCAGTGAATTTCATAATAAATAAGACTCATAAGCAAATCAACTTTAAATCATGTAATTTTTGAGAAAAGGAAGCTTGGGCATAATAGGTGAAAGGAACCCATAAAAGAAACTCATATGCCTTACCTTTTGGATAATCCTTGAAGAAGATCGGAGATGGAGACTTGAAGCATGAATGAGAACCTTGAAATCCGGACGAGTTTATGACCTGAAATTGGGAGATGAAATATTGGCTAAGTGTTTAAGTAAGTATTGGAGAATGTTTAGAATTATTTGAGGATGAAAAATAGCTATGTATAGGTATTTCCACATTTAGGAACACTTAGGTCCAAAAACCAAAAGCCTTCGACCTAGATAAAAACCACTGGCAACAAAATACATAGGAATGCGTCTGACCCATGACTCCGTCGCAGAGGCAAGATTTACATATGTCCGCAATGGTTGCGCATCGTGGTACCATCGCAGATCGATTCTGAAAATCAAAAGTTACAAAAAATTAAAATGTTAATCGTTTGTTGACTCTTAAATCAGGGTTAGACCCATTTTCCACTCAATTTGACCCCCTGAACAAGAATATGAAGTCAGATTTTCCATATCTTGTATGGATTTTGATATATATGAAAATTACAATTTTAGACACTTCCAAGGTACATTTTTCAGGAACTTTTTCTTGGGTCATTACAATGCATTATCATCCTCCCCTTCTTGAAAAGGATTAATCCTCAAATCCAAAGATTCACCTACAACACAAGGATATAAATCACTAACATTAAAAACATTATGAACATTATACTCACTTGGCAAGTCAATCATGTAGGCGTTGTTATTGATTCTTTTGAGGACGTTGAAGCATCCATCTCCTCTTGGGCTTAGCTTTCCTTTTCGAAAATATACCCACACCCTATCATTTGGGTTGAAGACCACTTACATTCTCCACAACTAATTTCGAATAGCCACCTTAGTATTGTCCTTTTCAATGTCCTCTTTAACCTTAGCATGAATGCTCATCATCTCCTTTGCCCTTTGATACGCATCTAGGCTCAAAATAGCATTACTACATAATGGAGTCATGGTTAGTAGAAACAAAGTTTTAAAGCCATAGCATGCCTCAAATGGTGACATTCCAATAGAGGAGTGGAAAGACCGAATATATGCAAATTTAATTAAGGGTAAACGGTCTTCCCAAGTAGTTGGGGTCTCTCTAATCATGATCAAAGAACACTTCCAAGAGTTCTCTTGACTACATCAATGGTTTGAGGGACTCCATGCAATTTAAAAACATTAATAACAAATAAAGGTGCTATGTGGGATGAATCATCACATTTATGGCATGAATAAAATGAGTCATTTTAGAAAATCTTATCCACTATCAAAAATATGCTATCATGTCCTCTTTTTGTCCTAGGAAGATCCAACACAAATTCCATAGAGATGTCCATCCATGGGCCACTAGGAGTAGGGAGAGACGTATACTTACCTTGGGGCATAATTCTAGAAGTCAAGGTAGTCACCAATATAAACCTTCTTCATAGGGAATTCGCTACCACATTTTCCTTGCCTTGTCATATTCCTGCAAAAAAGAATAAACTATACTAGGAAAAATGCTAGTATTATGGTTAGAATGCAAAAGAAAATGGTTGATGACAAGGCATTTGGAACTTCCACTATACCCCTTTGCCTCCACCACCTTTATTTTCTCTCGAAGCACCTTCATAGCACGATAATCCTCACTCACTTGGTATGGAGTGAGAGGTGCAAGAACATACTTTCTACCTTCAGTAACAAAAGTGTGTGGTGCACAACATCCCTATCAAATTGCCATGGTCTCCCCAACAAAACACGACAGGCCAACATGGGTACAACATCACAAGTTAATTCTTCATTGTACTTACCCACACTAAACTGAATGCTTTCTTAATTGAGGACCCTTATTTCTCCACTCTCGTCGAGCCATTGTAGCTTGTAAGGGTTAGGATGCTTTGTTGTTGGAATTCCCATACATTCCACCAAAGAACTACTCATCGCATTAGTGCAACTTCCACTATCAATGATTAAAGAACATACTTTATCTTGAATAAGGCACCTAGAATGAGTAGATTCTCCCTTTGATCCAGCTCTCCTTTGGCAACGGCTCCCATAATTCTTCTCACAACACATGAAAGATTAGAATTTGCCTTCAAGTCATCATCATTATCAAGTAAAGATTATCCTTTCCCCATGAAACAAACAAAATTGACCCTCTCATCCAAGCTTTCTTCTTCATTTTTCGAACCATCTACCTCACCTCTATCTCCCTCACTCTTATTTTTTCATCACCCTCTTCATCATCTTCGATCTTATGCCATCCTAAAGAGCAACAATCATCCTCCTAATAGGACACTCACTAGCAACATGTCCCTTCCCTTGAAATCTAAAGCATTGAATTGTACAGGGATGAGGAAAGTTAGGTTTTTAGCATACTTGCCTCTATGTGATTCCTCACTTGCCTTAGATTTATGACCAAGCTTGACCACCACCCTTCGATTTCTCCTTAGAAGATGTTGTCTTCCAATTATCTGGACCTTTGTCCTATGTTAAAGTTGAAAAAAATTTGACCTTGTGTGACTTTTCTTCTTTCAAATCCGCTTCTACCTTTGAGTCATTATGGAAAGCCACTTCAAGAGTTTCATAGTTCTTAAGCTTCAATTGTTTCAAGATATAATACCTCAAGTTGGCCACAAATTAGATCACCATGCAGTGCATGTTCTCTTCTATTT
Organism: Solanum clarkiae; assembly: GCA_011800125.2. Classification (NCBI taxonomy): domain Eukaryota; kingdom Viridiplantae; phylum Streptophyta; class Magnoliopsida; order Solanales; family Solanaceae; genus Solanum; species Solanum clarkiae. The sequence continues at coordinate 31,157 of JAABOM020087107.1, read as the reverse complement.
TAGACTTCATTCTTAAGTTCTCAAACACATCATAATACTCTTCAACACTTTTGGTACCTTACCACAACATAAATACCTTCTTGATTTCCTCTTGGTGGTAGTTTGGAGTCAAGTATCACAACTCCATAAGAGCAATCAACTCTTACCAAGTAGGTAACTCGTAGATGTGATGGCTCTCCCTTTCTCTCCTCTTAGACTCCCACCAAGTGGATGCATACCCTTCAAATTTTATGAGAGCATACTTCACCTTCAATGTTTCTGGGATATTATTTGTGAGAAAGATCCGCTCACTTTGAATTTTTCAATGAAAGAACTCATTGGGGTCACTACTTCCTTTGAACCTTGCAAATGTAACCTTATAGTGTTCAAGCCCTTATCTTGATCATTCCTATCCCCAAACCTCTTTCCTCTGTTTCCTATTCTATCTCCTCTATATCCCATCCTATCTCCTCTATTCCCTATTCTATCCATAATCTTGGCCTCCCATGCCATGATCCCACCACAAGTCTCAAGGTTAGACTCCTTCCCTTTGCACTCCATAGGTATCCCTACCCTTATGCTCTTAAAACTTGTTATTGTTGAGATCTCTATACATTTCATCATAGAGAGAATTTTGGTATTGGTAATCTTGGTAGGGAAGTTTTGGTGCATTTTGTTGAGGTGATGGATGACATGCGTTAGAAGATACATTTGATGCATTTCGGAATGGAGTTTGGTAGTGGACTTGGTTTTCCATAAAAGGAAGATTCTCTTGTGGAGGGTGATAGGGTTGTAGGTTTGGGTGTGTTATGGCTTATCTTGGATGGTTTGGATTGTTGCTCGTTTGGAAAGTGGAGTTTTGGTAGCTTCGGGTTCGGCTTTGCAGAGGAAAACATATATTATGGGCTTGTTCCAGAGTAATGGTAGTGGAATGCATCGATGCCCTCCTTATCTTCTCATTTTCGAGTTGAATTGCTTTCCTTTAGTTCTTATTCTCCACCTGTACCAACCTTTCGTCCATACCTCCCATCCTTCCATTAATTTCTACTATTTGTTTGGAGATGCAAGCAAGAGTTTCTATGATGTTTTCCGAACCTTCCCCAATAGTACTTGTATTAGACATGATACCTACAACCAACAAACAAGATTAGTAGAAAAAGCATCACGTTACTTGTATGTAACTCTCAACGCACCTTCTATGCCATTGTTTAAAAATTGATAGTGAACTAGCTCTGCTCAATCAATTCAAGGTCACCTATCCTTTGTGTTAGAGAGGATTCTTATGACTCTTGAAAGAAGGTGACTCAACCAAAGCTTAGGAACATGAATAAAAGAAAAAAAACTAGAAGAAAGAGGCACAAGAAATATCATACTTGAAAAAAACTGAGTAACAAAATTAGAAGAAAATACTTATTATGACCTAATTTGAAGAATCAAATAGACGATTTAATGTTTAGAAACTAGTTAACAAGTAATTAAAGATGTTATGAATTGTTAAATAGTTAAGGAATGAAAGAAAAATGAGTGACAAAGAAGAATGAGTTCAGACACTTTGAAAAGATTTTGAAGGCTTAAGGTATTCATGACTTGAAAGGGGTTTGATTTGATGATTAAAACTAGTTAATAAGTAGTTAAAGATGCTAATTACTCCTAAATAGTTGGAGAATTGAAGCACAAAAATTAAAAAAAAATTAAAATTAAAAAATTTTATGCCCAAAAAACCTCTTATACTTAGAAAAAATTTTGGTCTCTGAATTTGACCAACAAGCGTCACGTAGCGTGTCTGGAATGAGTCCATGCTGACTCAAGCTGAGGCGCTGATGTGGTGCTGACTAGCACTGATTTAGCTCTGACTTGGCGCTGTGTTGGCACTGACGTGGAAATTAATTTTTTTTTAAAAAAAATTAAAAAAATTCCCAATTTCCAGTAAGGGACAACCAACACCTTCACCAACTTTGACATGAAAAAAAAGATGATCAAATGTACCTTCTGGTCTTCTTTTTCTTCAAGAACACTTGAATATCTTCAAGAAAACCTAGACCACCAAGTACGCACACTAAATCCCAACACCTTCAAATCAACTCAGGATTGACTCAAAATTTAGAATAAGCTTCCCCTTGATGTAGAGAACAAACCCCAATGATCATTAACCTTCAATTTCTTCTCAATAAAAGAACCCACTTTCAAAATTTAAAAAGTTTGAATGCTCAAAACCCTTCAATGGCAACTTCACTTCCTCAACACTAAATTGAATGAAATTGAGACTTATGATCAAAAAACACTAGTGCACAAGAATGTAGTATCAAAAACTACAAATCAAATGAAAAAAAGTTATTTTTTTTATTTTTGGAATTTTGAGTGGATCAAAATTCCAGGACCTAGATCTGTGAAAACAGATCTATTTCTAAGCTCTTGATACGAAATGATAAAGATCAAACAAGAAAGAAAGGGAAAAGGGAACAAAGATAGAAGGATATGTGTATTAAATGAAAACTTTTGAAATTATGGACAACAAGGGACTAAAACCCTCACCTTCCAATTGATTTCAACAATCCAAATAAAATCCTAGCAAGAAAATTAAAGGAAACTAAGAACCACAAATGGGCAACCTTCAATTAATCAAGCAAAACAAGTCAACTAATAATTCTAAGAGTTCACCCTAATTACTCACTAATTACTCACTAAGAAGATACTAAAATTTTAGAATTTCATATTCAACATAGTCTAATTCTTACAAATGCTAAAATAAGACTAATTATACTATGTAAATAAAAGAAGAAATTTTCTTTACAATTTTACCCTTAATGTGTAAGGGCCTTGTTTGGTTGACTTCTTTTCAAATCCTTGAACTCAAGTAATTGCTATTTGCATAAATGGCCTCTTTTCTTCCTTCTCCTCACCTTGATAGACCTTCTACACATTGTAAGTTTTTCTCTGGTGATCCTCAAGCTCCTTTATTGCTTCCTTGCTCATGAACATTTCTTGTAGGTCTTGGAGATCTTTTTCTTGACTCCTTGTGAATGGTCTTGAGGGGTACATGCCACTCATGTTGGGGCCATCTCTACTTTGCATGTTATGAAAGCAGCATAGTGAAATTCACCTCTCACCTATGATCAAAGGGCTTGGTGAACATAAATTACCATCCTGCATGCTATACACTAAACAAGAATTAGGTTATCTTGTGATACTGAGTTGGGAAATCATTGGAAACACAATACCCTAGTCGCTCTCTATTATTGACTTTTTTCTCATAATAGTTAGTTAGTTTTATTTTTTATTGCTTTTTGCAAAACTCCCCTTTGGGGAAGTAACTTGGTTAGTTACTCAGATTACGAACTGGTGAATTTTTGTGAGTCTACATATTCCCTATGGGATTGACCATAACCTTAGTTAGGTTCTATATCTTGAAAGCGACTCCTTTATCCTCCAAAAAGGAGGTGTAACTTGGGAAACATCAAATAGGAAAGTGAAGAAGCTTAGGAACAAAGAACGTGTAGTCGCCAAGGTCATTTTGAGGGATCAGGTAGTTGAAAGTGTCATATGGGAAGCAGAAGCAGATAAAATGATACCCTTATCTCTGTTAAACTACTAAAGCCTAAGGTATTAAGATACTCTTTCCCAAAGACTTCAAATTCCTTGCACTCCAATTTTCATGTCACTATACATACACATATACTTAGGGGACAACATTTGAATGATATTTAATGCATGAGTTTGAAATTTTCATGAAAAAGATATTTAAGTTGCATTTTTGCATTCACGTCAGGTTGTTAGTTGTTTCTTTACTCCACTCAAGATTATTTGTAGCATATTCAAGGATGAATGTCTCTAAAGGGGAGATAATGTAAGGCCCCACATGTTATAAGCTCAAAATTTGAAAAAAAAAAAGCAAAATTAGGTTTTGGTGCAGGGCAGTACAAGCCTACCTATGACTTGTGGTTGGGATATTGAGTCATCGATAATCCTCATAGATGGGTCAAACACTTGGTAAAAAATTGAAGTTGGCGGTTGTTGTACGAAGTGGTTCCACTACTTATACAAGGAACTATGAGTCATAGACAGTGGCCCATAGAATAGACGATCGAATCAAGTTTCTGATGTTTGGAATAGTATTGCAAGATGAAAGCATTGTATGAGTTTTGGATCATTTTTATGAGCCATAAATAGGGTTTGTGGTTTAGATACTGAGAGGGGTGAAATTTTCTAACCGTGGGGTGGAATTACTAGGGTTGTTTGTGACTCTTCATTTGATTTATTAGTCATAGAAGGGTGGACATAGATTGAGGTTTAGAGGCCAATTTTAGAAACTCAAGGATGTCATCAGACGAAACCATTGACCTACGAGCAGTAGGAAAATCTATAACTCGTAGATCAGGCTCATATGTTGGACCCGAAAATTATTAATGAAGGAAGTTTTGACCCTTCCCTATCCTGTAATTCCTTATTTAAGGCCTAAATATACCCATATCAGTCCCCAGCCTTACCATAACACTTCCATTCTTTCCCTACTATAATTTTTCGCAAAAATCACCTAAGGCTCTCAAGACTCAAAGAAGGCAAGAAGCTAAGGTGTCAAGGTTTCCTTCTTTGTTCTCAAGTTTTTGCCATAATTTGTTTCACCGAGATATTTATGTTTATTTGTGGGTTTCATTCACCTATGAAGACCAAGTATTTTTATCATTTTACTCAGTTTCAAGCCACGAAATCATCATGAGTTTTATGATATCTCATCAAATCCTTATACCATGATGTATTTACTACATAATGATGTATTATGTTATGAATTTATGCTATATTTAAAAACTTTGATGATTTACAATATTTTCTCATGAGTTGCTACTTAAGATTTTAAATGCTCATGGTGGGTTGTTTAATTAATTGTTTAAAACTCCTCTCTTGCATTACATGTTTTAAGACTACATGTATTTAACCCACCATGTTTTATAATATTTTCTTAAAGGAAGTATGATTATGAACGGCAAGGGTTTAAACTATATGTTATAAAGGTTTATGAAGGTTACAATGTATTTACGGAAGCCCTTTTTAATGATGTTATTAAGGACGGTGAAAGGATAATTCTCACCATAGATGGATCCACTCATGGAAGGACGATTCTCACTTGAACAGATCATAAGGTCTTAATGAACTATTCCATTTATAATGAAGTTAAGTTTCAATGCTATGAATGTATATGCATATGATTATTTTAAAAATATTTCATGGCACATGACTTAGCAATGAATTAGGATTAAGGTGGAGTTTGATATTGGAATCCTTGTAGAAACCTCCTATCTCATTAATTATGTGCCACTATAGGAGCCTTTGTAGGATAAGACTAATGGATCCACAAAAGAAAATTTTAAACAAAGATGTCCTTGCATAAACACGACCCAAGCCTAGGGCCTAGAGGTGACACGGCGGGTAGGGAACGTGAAGGAACCCCAAGCAAGCCTCTTAACATATCATTACACATCCTTGATCGCGAAAGTAATTAAGCAACAATAAGAGAATAAAAATAACTGAATAGGGATTAAGGGAATCTTTCATAGCATTAGAACCTTCAAGAATCAAGAAAGTCAAAGCTCATAGCATTATTACATAACTTGTCCAACAACACCTCTACACTTAGAAGTGAGCAGGGGCCAAGACATCTTTCCGGGCTCACCCTCATAGTAAAAAGCATACAAATAGGTAATGAGAGTCATTACATAACATAAGAACAAGAGCTATCATCACCGGAGTTGAGGACTCATCAAACTTGCTTTGAGAAGATAGTACTGGCCACGGGGAGGATGAGTATGATTATGAGGAGCTTCGATTCCTACATAGTAATATCACATAGGCATAGAGTATGATTTACTACATTCGAATGTACTAAGTATATAGGATGCAATGCAATAAGAGATAGGCAACATAATCGAAATGTATAATTAGGCAATAAATGAGCATATAGCAATATGGCAAGCATGAATGATGTATGAAGTAAACATGCTTATATAGAACATATTATGTGTGCAGTAAGAGACCATCATGCCAAATGCCTACCACCCCCTTGGAGAGGCGATTGAGGTATCAACCCCTCAATTGGTTGTTGGTTGTCACACTCTACCATCCATGGTGATTGAGGTATCAACGCCATCATTGGTTGATGATTGTCTCACCCTACCCTCATGGTTATTGAGGTATCAACCCCTCAATTCTGACCCTACCATCCATGGTGATTGAGGTATCAACCCCTTAATCGGTTAATGGTTTTCTCACCCTACTATCCACGGTGATTGAGGTATAGCACCCCCTCAACAAAGTGTGGTCAACTTGTAACACCATAGATACTTTTCATGAAAACAACACATATATACCTTCATTTTGTTATCAAAAAGTTATTCAAGTCATAGGTCATGCAATATATCATCAATAGCTCAAGAACCCTAACCAGATATTTTATCAAACACTTGGTGGGTATGTAATACTAGTGTAAAACCATGCAATTAAAGAGTGAAATCATGCAAGGAAATTTGAAGTAAATCAACCCACCAACACTTAGTAATATAATCATGCAAGATATAGTGAAACCCCTCATCAAAACTCATCATAGATCTTAGATTCATTGCCCAAACATGCATAAATAGTCACACTTTTACAAAACCCCAACATAGTTCATAGTCAAATTCAAAATAAGAAGACCTATAAGTAAATCAAGTTAATAACATACAATTTATGTAAAAAGGAATCTTGGGAACCATGGGTGAAAGACCTAATGGTTGAAACCCACGTACCTCAACTTTGGATAATTCCTTGATGAAGATTGAGATGAGAACTTGAAGCTTGATTGAATTTCTTGAATGTAAAAATGAGTTTGGTACACTAGATTTTGCGTGAAATATTTGTCTATTTGTTTGAGAAGATTTTGGAAAATGTCTTGTATGATATGAATGTAAAATATGGCTAAGTATAGGTATTTTTACCCATGGGGAGGCTTAGGCCCAAGACCCAAAGACCTTGAACCAAAAAAACAATACTGGCCAAAATTAACACTAATTCGTGCCCTGGCTGCATCGCTCCAGGGGCGCGGATCAACACTGGACAAGAAAATTTTTTAATTTTAAAATTTTTATACGATTGCTCTAAAATCAGAGTTAGACCCATTTCCCACTCAATTTTGCCCCCTAATTATGAATATGAAGTCGAATTTTTGATATCATGTATGGATTTTAAGATATATGGAAATTACGATTATAGGCATTTCTAAGGCATATTTTCGAGCACTTTTTGTGGTCATTTCATATGAATTCCATGTTATAGAATACATGGACTTATATGTCAGTTATTTTCTCCTCCGACACATGTATGCATTTCACATTCTTCATCTTTTGAGCTTTATCGCCATGTTATGATTTTGCATTTTGCTTATTATGATATTATAGTTTCCTTGTTGCATTGCATCTCATATACTTAGTATATTCAAACTACTAGAACATACTCTTTCCTGCTTGATCTCACCATGTCGGGAGGTGCTCCTCATCCTCCTACACATGTCTAGCTTTTGGATATTTGGAGATAAGTGTTGGTGAATCATCTTATTCAATGATAACACCTTATTTCCTTAAAGCTTAGTGCTATAAGACTTTTAGACTATCTTATTGTATTTATTTTGCTATTTCTATTTAAGGGTGAGTTAGAGACATGTCTTAGCCCCCGTCTAAGTCTAAAGCTAGAGATATTGTTGGATAAGTATGGGATGTTTATGATTTAGTACTTGTTTGATAGTTGATTCTCCCTTACATCAATTTCCCCTTATCTTTTTCTTATTAATTTAAATCCATTACCTATGAAATGTTTAATGAATGCTAAGAGGCCTAGGTGGTATTCCTTTGGGTTCATTATTTATCATGTTATGACTAGACCCCATGGTTGGATCGTCACATCAATGCTAATAACGATATCTCATATTGGTCCTAATCTTTAAGGAAACATACAAAAAGAAGGAAATACCCTTAACATACCTTTTTATTCTTATAAGTGGTCAATTAACCACTGCCCACACCCACGTAATACTACAATATTGAAGGAGCTAAATTAGTATGCAAAAAAATAAGGTGACATGATGTACCGACAAAGTAAACGAATTTTCACCAAAGGATATACTGCCCATGGTATAGTGTAGTTATACTAATAAAAGAAACATCTTAATATCATCAATACATAACAATAACAACCCAACGTACTATAATAAAGGATCTTCCCAGAGCAAGAATACCCAAAACACCACTTTGTGGCAAAAAATAATAAAAATGACATTAAAATGCCAGATTATGAAGGAGAGTTGTAGGGGTAGATTACCTCAAAAAAAGAAGCTGAAATCCCAAGAAAAAATAGCTGCTTCTTTGTAGTAACAACGAATAAATAGGAGATGTCATGTGAACCGCCCAAATAATCTTCTCTCTATGCCATGGCACATCACACCAATAACAAATATCTATCCCAATGCAATATGTACCTAAATGACTCCTCCCACATTGTTTGTGAGGCTGCCTAAGAGGCATTAGTTGTCCCGTTAGGTATCTCACTGTCCATGCACATTGGCTTTCACTTTTTTGCCAAAACTAGTTACTTCTAGACCCTTAAAGTTATGGTGGAGCACCATTTCAAAGTAGTGGGATGATAGCCTAGGCTATCTATTAGAAAACCAAGTCCTAAACTCACCTTGGGATGGTGTAAACTTCCCTATAGATCTGGACCTCTTGGACTGCCCCCTTTTCTAACTCTTGTGTCCTTCTCCTTTTCCTTTGATTCTCTAACTTTTGAAGCAAAAGCTTGCATCCTTGCTATACCTATGTCTTTATTCAATGAAGCAAAGGTACAATCTCTAACCAGATCCCAATCCAATCTATCCACATATCGATGAACTCTATCTTCTATAGTAGCAACTACCTTAGGAGCATACCTGGCAAGGGAATTAAATAATACTCTCTCACATTCATATTCCTTTGGTAGAGATTCAGGAACTGATCTGCACAGACCTCTCAGATCTCTAATAGCAAGTAATGGTCAAGAAATACCTTTTTAACTCCTTCCAAGTAGTTGGAGGTGCATCTGTACTCTTAGATTGCTATCAAGCTTCATACCACAGTATGACCACACCCTTCAATCTATATGTTTATAGCTCAATAGCTTATGTACCACTTACATGAATAACATCCAAAGTGTGTTGGATCTAATTGATAAAGTCTTGTAGATCTTCATTAGCTTCTGAGCTAGTGAATGATGGCTGGTTTATATTAAGGAAATCATGTATCCTCGTGATTGCTGACATATCTGCACTACTTGCACCTATAACTTGGGCTTCTTTTCTTTGACCTTGGCCAACAACTATACGAGTAAACAGCTGGATTGCATTTCTCTAATCTTGCATAATAGCATCGGTAAGTGATTCTAGGGAATTTCACTACTTCTAGGTTTATCAGGAGATAGAGGAGTTGGAGATTTTTGTGACAGAGACTCATCTTGAGCCTCATTTCATTGTCTAATCCAATTGGTGCCACCAACTACCACTTCTACTTTCTTCCCTTTGCCTTTGTATTTCATTGTTTCTAGTATACTTACTTTACAAAATAATTTAGAGTTTAGACATGATCCAACTACAACATTTGGCTCTATGGAACGATCTAATGAATGAAAATAAAGTGACAAATCCTAAATACCACATTGCCTCTTGCTTATAAATGTGGTTCACAACACATCCATAAACGAGACTCTACATAGACACTATTGTGTAGACTTCCTAGGGTGACATGCTCTGATACCACCTTTGTCACGCCTAAAATCCTATTGATGCGGACTAGCACCCATTGCTGAAAAGGCTCGGGAGAACAAACCTATAATCATGTATTGTCTATGAGCAATAGAAGGTTCTTCCATAGTAAACATGTTTTCAGTAAAGTAGACAGATAATAAGCTAAAAAGGAAATACATATGACTAGCCCGTTGGAGCCACGATGTCTATAACATGAGACATCACCAGACTTTACATAGTCAACAAAGCCTCTAGATAAGGAACATGATATCTCTTAACCCGGCTACTCAAAGAAAGCAGGGGCACTTGTCATTAGCATAATAACCCTATTTTAGAGGTTGGGGTTGAAATCCACAAGGAATTGTGGTTAATAAATTGAAGTGATTACTAAGAAATTGTACATTCTGGGGTTACAATAATAAAAATCAAGATTCAACTACATAATATCTAATCAGCGAATTGATCAACAAATGTAGGGAGAAGTTGGGAATCTGCAAATTGATGTATTGTCAATATACAACAGATTTGATGCTTAAAACTTAGGAGTTTGTGTGTTCTCAATGCGACTTTTATGGTTATTGTGTGTTTCTATGTTTGTTTTTATAGGAAAAGCAGGCTGGCACAATTTTGGGAAAAGTTTTAGGTTTTGCTGATTTGTGAGGACATACGATACCCTCTACGAGTCGTATCTTAGTTTATGAGTCATAGAGATGGTCTCGTGGAGGATTCTATTGTTGAAGAAAAACTGAAGTTCGGCAACATGAGACCTAGTTATGAGTCATACTTTCATCTATGGGTCGTAAAGGGATGTTTCATAGTGATTTCCAGTATCGATCAGATTTGGACCAAGTGATGCAAATGTGGACTACGAGAAGTCGATATTATTCCTAGATCAAACAATGACTCATGAAGGTGTTTCATATTAGTGATGTCCAAGATGAAGAAGGCTGACATCAAAACTCTAATTACAGCTTGTGACCCAAGTTACGAGTCGTAACTGTTACTCGTATCATGCACCGACCAGTTTTTCTTATTAATTTAGGGACTTGTTTGTAAATTTTAAAAATAGAAAATACTAGGTCATTTAAAGAAGATTTTCAAAAGTTTTCAGTAATGGTATAGAGAGAGCAGCTCAAAATAGAGTAGAGAGTAAGAAACTAGAACATTCTTAGGGTTTTAGTTTTGGAAACTACATTTTAGAGAAGAGATTCACTTGTGGATTAAATTCAGCTTTCAATCTTGTGATTCTCAGTACACATTGGGTTTTTTTGTTCTTCAATCTTCTTGGGTAAGTGAGTAACCATGTTTTCTCTATTCATTGCTTCTTTATTCGCCCAAGTTATGAGTAGCTAAACCACAACGTGGAGAACCTGGATTATTTGGAATTCTTAGAATGGGTATTTGCATGTATTAATCGTTTTTCTTCATTTTGAATGTTTTCTAGTGGTGGCCAACATTAGAACTTGTCCAGTGTTACCTTCCCAATCCAGGTGGTAATGAACAGGATTTGACGGTGTGTTCTCGTCTAATCAACTGAACTCGACCAAAAGAAGGTTGACTGACACTATTGCTAATGGTTAGTTGAGCACACTATGTAGATGGGTCAAGTCCTATAGTGAAATTTGACCTTCATCTTTGACCAAAGGATTGGAAGAACCAAAATTGCCGCCATAGATGTGATATTTTAGTTGAGAATTGTAAAATCGGGGGAAATTGAGTTAGTGAATCATGGGGAACACAATACCCCAAGTTTCTCTTCATTATTGTTTGTTTTCCAATTTTAGTTAGTTTAGTTTAATTTCCTAATAGATTATTATAACCCCATCCATTTTAGAGAATTTAGTTAGTTGATGTTTGAATTGATTGTTGGTGAACCAAGTTGCAAAACTCCCGTATTATCCATGGGATTCAACCCTAACCTTGGTTAGGTTTATTACTTTGATGATCGCTTTTACTTCAAAAAGACGTGTATCTTGAGCGCTATCAAAGAAAAATAGCGCCATTACTGGGGGAATACGACGAGACATTGATTTTGATTCACTGGTTGTACAATTCATTTGTTAATTTCTTAGTTCTCTTGTAATTTACTTTTCTTTTTGTTTTTCTTTGTTTAGCTTCTTTGCAGGGTATACTAGGTATTGTATGCCCAATACAAGGAGTAAGGGCATTCCTATAGATCCAATTGATTTAGAGATCCAATGGGTTACAAGGAGAATGGCTCAAACGAATACTAATATCGCGGTTACTGAAGCTATGAATCATAATGATGATGTTGATGATAGGGATGATAATCCACCACTATTGGAAAATAGGCCACAACCTAGTGTCACGACCCAAGCCTCGGGCATAGATGTTACACGGCGCATGGGAAACCAGAAGGGACCCCAAGCTAGCCTTTTAGAACATCATTACACATCCTTGGTCACAAAAACAATAAAATGATAGTAAATAGGGATAACTGGGGCTAAGGGACATCTTTCATATCATAGATATCAAGAGTCAAGAGAGAGTCAAAGCTCATAGCATCATACATAACATGTTCAATAACACCTCTAACCATAGAACTTAGTGGGGGACAAGCGAAGCTACCGGGCTCACTAAGAAAGAGAGTCTTTATACATAGTAAAAGACCAAAGTCAATGTTCTCGAGGTTGAGAGCTCACCAGTTCCTTTGTAGAGAAATCGCACTAGCTATGTGGAGGAGGAGGATTATCGAGTGGGGCTCCGATTCCTACATGATGACATTATGTAGGCATAGAGTATGCATTAGTAAATTTGAATGTACTAAGTATGTAGGATGCAATACAACAATAGACAGGCAACTTAGTCAAAATGCAAAATTAGGCAATAGATGAGCATATAATAATATGGCATTCATGGAAGATGCTTGAAGTAAATCATGCTTACGTAGAACATAATACATATGCAAGAACAAACCATCATTATATAATTCTTAGTCCATTGAGGTTCTAACCCCTCAATTAGTTGGTGGATCGTCTCACCCTAACACCCATGGTGATTGAGGTACAAACCCTTAAATTGGTTGTTAAGGTACAAACCCCTCGACATGGTTGGAGGATCAACTCACCCTACCACCTATGGTGATTGAGGTACAAACCCCTAAACTCGATCATTAAGATATGAACCCTTGATTAGTTGGTAGATTGTCTCACCCTACCACTAATGGTGATTGAGGTACCAACCCCTCAATCCAGTTATTAAGGTACAAACCCCTCGACTTGGTTACCCGGACTCACAACCCCTTGAGTGGGGCATGGTCAATCCCAACACGATATAGGATAATATCATATGCATACATTCCTTTCATCATCATAAAGTCATTCAACTCATAAGACATACATTAGACCTTCAATTCCTCAAAATACATTAATCAGACATTTTATCAAATACTTGGTGGGTGTGCAATGCTAATATAAAACCATGCAAATAAAGAGTGAAATCATGCAAGAAATCTTATATTAATTCATCCCACCAATCCTTGGTAACACCAACATACAGTATTCATCATAACCCTTCATAAAATCTCAAGATAGATATAAGATCCATAGCTCAAAACATGCTAAAACAGTCACAATTTAATTGAATCCCAACATAGTTCATAGTCATATTCATAATAGAAAACCCATATGTAAAATCAACTTAGAAACATGTATTTTAGGTATAAAGGAATCATAGGCACCATGGGTGAAAGAACCTAATGGTTGAAAGCCATATACCATGACTTTGAAGAATTCTTGAAGAAGATTGGAAATTGAGACTTGAAGCTCGAATGAAAACCTTAATATTCGAATGAGTTTTGGGACTTAAAATTTAGGGTAAAATATTTGTCTAAGTATTTGACTGAGTATTGGGGAATATTTTGTATGATAATAGGGTGAAATATAGCTAAGTACAACTATTTTCACGCACGGGAGAACTTAGGCCCAAGACAGGAAAACTTTGGACCGAGGGAAAACTGGCAACATTTTTACACTATTGCGCGCCCTAGGCGTGACACGCTAGGAGCGCGGAAAGCTCTCTAGAAATCAATTTTTGGGAAAATGAAATTGTGATTCATTTACTCTAAAATCGGGTTAGACCCATTTGCAACTCAATTTGACCCCCTGATCGAGAATATGAAGTCGGATTCTCGATATCACGCACGAATTCTGAAATATATGGAAATTACAATTCCAAGAACTTTCGAGGAACATTTAAGGATACTTTTTAGGGTCGTTTCAATATCTCTCCCTTGGGAATACTCATCCCTGAATGTCAAAGAAATGTATATGAGAGACTTAAACAACATAATTTCAGTCCACATAAGGATGCAACAATGCACTTAAACATATTTCAAAAATCTCAACATAAGTGTAAATTGAACTTGTCAATTTAAACAAGAATGTACGTGATGTTCTATAAAAATACAACACATTTGAGGCCTAAAATAAGGAATTTTGTGAGTTCTTAATGTGACTTTTTATGGTTTTTTGTGTTTTTGTGTTGTTATTGAAGAAAAGGTAGGTTGGCATGATTCACAAGAAAAATTGCAGATTTTATTGAAGCGCAAGACATACAAGCTCACCTACGAGTCATAGCACAAGCCTACGAGTCGTATGATGTTGTCGTAGCCAAAAACAGAGAGCAAATATCAGAAATCTGCCAAGTGGAGGTCAACCATACGAGGCCACCCTACAAGTTGTATGTCACGCCCCAAGTTCCATTAAGGCGGACTGGCACCCGTTGCTAATAAGTCCCGAGAGAACCAACCTATATCTATGCACTTTCTATACATATTATAAGGGATTCCATTGTTCAACATGCATTTAAGAAAGTAAATAGTGATAACAAGCCAAAAGGAGATGTATATGGCTAGGTCATTAGGGCCACAGTGTTTAAAGTACGAAATATGACCACACTTTAATTTACATAGTCCACACAGCCTTTAGATAAGGAAAAGTATTTGATAAGGTTCAGGATAGGCCCTGCCTCGACTAACTGTACAATACAAAAATATAAGTTCTAGACACAAAGCCCTGAAGCAACCTGGAGCTTGGTAACAGCAGCTGGATATCCTGTACTCCAATTGGGGAGATGTACTAGCACCTGTACCTGCAGTATGAAATGCAGGTCCCCCGTAAGGGACATCAGTACGAGATGATGTATTGAATATGTAACGCAGGAAATACTGCATATGAAGTAACAACTCAAATGAGACTATGCACTGGTGTAGGTTAAGATACCACCTTTAGTTATACTATGGGATCATGTACTTTATGTTCTTTTTATTACTTTACCTTTACAGTATAATCTGCACACAACATATAAAACAAATGACAAGCTGATCAATGGTAAGTCTATATTGGGATCGGCCCTAGCTAGGATGTTCCTTTAACGCCTCGGGCTATCCCCCGTGATAGGATCGACCCTGCTAGGTGATTCTTCCACCCCTTGGGTTACACCCATCAACAAGCAATATACTTTACTTTATCTTTCAATTACCTTTGAGATGATTCTTTTGGTGGTCATAATATTGGAGCTGTAGGGCCGTAGATACAACATATGATATGTAAGTAATCACAAAAGAAAACACCATCATGAAAGGAGTAGGTTGCACAAATAATGAAATGCATAGGATGTAGAACAAAACATGAACGTTATGTAGTAGAATGAACTCGTGTATCTTGGTATCCAAGTATGTATGCAGGTTTGCAAGTGACTGTTTATGGGAGCATATAAATGTGTAAGGGAGTGGAGACCTGGTTGTTTTTTATGTCAAAGTAGATAAGAGCCTCTATGTGCCACGGAAGAACCTAGGTTTCGTGCCAAGTAATACGAAATCGAGTAGCCTTACATACCTCACTGTACGACCTGGCTATTACGTCAAGATAATATTCACTTCCTCCAAATATTTATCTACAAGATAGTAGGAGATGAAACTAGCATTAGTAACCAATAAATATATCTTTGCAGGCCAATCTCATAAAAAATAACGTACGGGCAATAAGCGGGTATTTATAAACCCTAATCGTATTTTCTAGTACACATTCTCATATACATATCATGTGTATCCTGTTATAGTTCCATAACATTCTTACAAAAACCTACAAAGCACAACACATAACTATTCTACACAATATACAAATAGGCGGCATAACGTTACGTCCCTTTACCCCATTATGACATCGACAATCCCAAAATTGTTCCAACTTTAACCAAAATGTATCCATCGTTTTTACACATAAAACTAGTCTTATAATAGTCGACAAATAGTCTCAAATTAGGTGAAGGTTGTGAAACAATAATTTCCAATTATCAGCCCACAAGTTTCTTTTAAGAGCACAATTACAATGTTGTACAATAACTCTCTTTTTGTGGACTGTAAAAGTGGTGCAGCAGCCTGTTTTTATCATTTACAAAAAAAGCTTTGTTACATACATGAGTGTTACTGCATAATACAACCAACCAATAAGATAAAATACTCTTGAACAACAAGAAAAGCTCACAACAATCCTTAGGACACATGTTGTCCAAAATTCCAGCACAAACGTACTAGCATATACTTCTTATTTTTCATGGGATAAGTATAAAAAATACATGGATATTTCCACTTACCTTAGCCTTTAAGGTTCAGGTTTTCTTCAAAAACCCTAGAGGGTTGTGTAGGCTGCCTTGTGAAGTGAAATAAAGAGCGAAAAAGAGGCTTTAAGAAAGCTGAAAATTGATCCAAAGTAAAATGATTTAAGGTGCTGCTTTGAGCCCTTTTTAAAGAGTCTCTTGGCCGACTTTATTTTGACCTTTTGACCACATCATCTGGTGAGGCAACATCTTAGCCCTCACACTTGGGCCTAAATGGGTCTCAAAGTTGATGGGCCTTGGCTGCCAATTTTCCAAATTTCTCTTCACTTGATTTGGGCCCAAATGGTTAAGTGGGTTGTGATGTACTTGGGCCCTTTTATATGCTCCTTGGACTAAAAATAAAGTCCATTTATGATACTAAAACATGGGCTAAAGTTACACCCTTAACATGAACTTTATTCATAATTGGACTTAGACAAATTCGATGTTGGGTCTCATCTCCGTTTAGCTAGCAATTTAAGCTAATCAAGTAGTGACTCACCTGCTATCTTACTAAGTCCTACAAGCACCTCAATTCTCTCATTTTGTTTAAGGCTATGATCTCCTCAATTTGACTTAAAACTTATTTACACTCGATCCTCTTCGGCATTAGACATACATATCGCCCTTTAATTGGAGATTCAAGCACTTTTGAAATTTGGCACTAATTTGACCAAACCATATTAGGTTTCATTTGCATAGTACTAGTATTGTAAGATGTGGGGTGTCACATCCTCCTCCCCAGGAACATTCGTCCTTGAATATTAGCATAATTGGATAGCTTAATCAAGTTTAAATCTTTACTTACACAAACTTTTTACAACATACTAAATATTCAATCACACGTACCTATTAGTGTCCCAATTCTGCATGTTAGACTTTCTCTTTAGCTTCAAATAAGTAAGGGTATTTTGATTTCATCGTGTCCTCGGCCTCCCATGTTATTTCTTCAGTTTGTTATTTTCTCCAATGTACTTTCACTAAAGCTATTTCTTTATTCCTTAGCTTTTTAACTTGGCGATCTAGAATAGCAATAGGTACCTCTTCATATGTGAGATCTCCTGTAACATGCACATCCTCAATAGGAGTGATACGAGTTGGGTCACATATGCATATTCGAAGCATTAAGAGATGAAAAACTGGATGAACCATTGAAAGCTCTTAGGGTAGCTCTAGTTTCACATGCAACCTACCCGAACCTCTTAATAATTTTATATGGCCCTATGTAATGTGGGCTCATTTTTCCTTTCTTACCAAATCTCATAAGCCCTTTCATTGGAGACACCTTTAAAAATACCCAATCCCCTACTGAGAATTCAAGTCCTCTCCTTCTAGCATTTTCATATGATTTGTGACGACTTTGGGCGGTTTCCAGCCACTGCTGTATTACCTTAACTTTTTTCATGGCTTGTTGAACTAGATTTGGCCCAAGTAAGGTGTTTTCACCCACTTCTAACCATCCAATCGGCGACCTACATTTCCTCCCATATAAAGCTTTGTAAGATGCAATCTTGATACTCGTGTGGTAGCTATTATTATAGGCAAATTCGATAAGTGGCAAATGGTCCACCCAACTACCTTTAAAGTACAATGCACAAGATCGCAACATATCTTAAAATGTCTGAATGGTGATTCTGCTTGACCGTCTGTCTGAGGGTGGAAAGTTGTACTCAAATTCACTTATGTCCCTAAACTCCTTTAGAAGGACTTCCAAAACTTTGCAGTGAATTGAGCTTCTCGGTTAGATATACTAGAGATTGGGACTCCATGTAGCCTGACTATCTCTTTGAGGTATAACTTGTCATACTCTTAAGCTTTATAATCACTCCTGACGGGCAAGAAGTGTGCCGACCTTGTGAGCCTGTCAACTATTACCCAGATGGAGTCAAACTTCTGAAATGAGTGAGGCAACCTGGTAACAAAATCCATATTGATCATAGCCCACTTCCATGTTGGAAGTTCTATACACTGCATATAACCTCCTGGCTCTTGGTGTTCTACTTTCACTTGTTGGCAAGTTGGGCATTGAGCCACAAATTCTACAAGGTCCTTTTTCATGCCTCCCCACCAAAACATTCCCTTAAGGTCATGGTACATCTTAGTTGATCCTGTATGGATAGAAAATTGGGAATGATGGGCTTCTTCCATCATCCTTTTCCTTAGTCCATTAATATCGGGCACACATAATCTATTTTGGCTATAAAGTACTCCATTTCGTGTAATCTCAAAGCCCTTCATCATACCTTGACTCACTTTTTCCTTAACTCGTCGTAAAATAGGATCCTTGAACTGTTTTGCTTTCACCTCCATCACCAATGAAGATGCTACTATATTATGTACAATAACCCCTTCCTTCGGAGTTTCAAGAATGCGAACTCCCAAACTGCCTAGTTGACATAGATCCTTAGCCACTCCTTGACTTAATATGGCCCGGTCACTAATATTCATGATTGCTTTACGACTCAGAGCATCGGCTACCACATTTGCCTTCCCCAGATGGTATAGTATATTAACGTCGTAATCCTTTATTAGCTCTAGCCATCTCCACTGTCTTAAGTTTAGGCCTTTCTGCTTAAATATGTATTGTAGGCTTTTATGATCAATATATTTGTCAACGTGAACCCCATAAAAATAGTGGGCCATATTTTCAAAGTAAACACAACCGCTACTAGCTCAAGATCATGTATTGGATAGTTTTTCTCATGTGGTCGTAGTTGCCCAGATGCATAAGTAACTACCCTACCATGTTGTGTCGGCACACACCCTAAGCCAACTCCTGAAGCATCGAAATACACTGCATATCCCTCGGTGCCTTTTGGAAGTACTGGCACAGGTGTAGAAGTTAGCTTATTTTTTAGCTCCTAAGAAGCTCCTTTCACATGCATCATTCCATTTGAACTTGGTTGCCTTATGTGCCAACTTTGTTAGAGGTGCAGAAATAGAAGAAAAACCTTCAATAAACTTCCTGTAATAATCTACCAAACCTAAGAAGCTTCGAACTTCCATGGGTGTCGTTGGTCTTGGCTAATCTTTCACATCCTCTTTCTTTTGCGAATCAACCCTTATGCCCTCAGACACAATATGACCCAAGAATGCCATTGATTTTAGCCAAAATTCACATTTGGAAAATTTAGCATCCAACTGTCGATCACGAAGAACCTGTAACACTTGTCATAAGTGATTTGCGTGGTCCTTTTTTGATCTTGAATATACCAAAATGGCATTTATAAACACTATCAAAATCACATCCAAGAATGGCTTGAATACCCTATTCATGAGATCCATAAAAACTGTTGGTGTGTTCGTTAGCCCAAATGACATAACAAGAAATTCAAAGTGACCATAGCATGTTCTGAAAGCTGTGTTGGGTATATCTTTCTCCTACACCCTCACTTGGTGATAACCTGACCTCAAATCAATTTTTGAAAAGCATTTGGCACCCTGTAACTGATCAAATAAATCATCAATCCTGGGGAGGGGGTATTTATTCTTAATTGTCACCCTATTTAATTGTCGATAATCGATACACATTCTCAAGGTGCCATCCTTTTTGCGTACAAATAACACTGGTGCACCTAAGGGGACACACTAGGTCTTATAAAACCCTTCTCCAATAAGCCTTTTAACTGCTCTTTTAATTCAGCAATTCTGCCAGGGACATTATATATGCAAGGATGTAAATAGGTTGAGTGCTTGGAAGTAAGTCAATACCAAAATCTATTTCTCGTTCTGGAGGTAAGCCTGGAAGTTCTTCAGCAAACACATCAATGAATTTATTCAGTACTGGAACTGATTGAAGGGTTGGTGATTCTGCCTCCATATCCCTCACTCTAACTAAATGACATATATACCCCTTAGATATCATCTGTCTAGCCGTAAAATAAGAGATAAACTTCCCCTTTGGCTCTCCAACATTTCCTTCCCATTCAAGAACTGCCTCATTTGGAAAGTGGAAGTACACTCTTTTAATTCGGCAATCCACGGTGGCATAGCAAGAAGCTAACCAATCCATACCCATTATAAATCAAATTCCACTATTTATAGCTCAGTAAGGTCAGCCAAAGTGTCACGGTCAGAAACAGTTACTACACAGTCATAATAAACCCTTCTAGCCATAATAGATTCACCGGTTGGTGTGGACACTTCAAATGGTTTGTTTAACAATTTGGGTGTTCTCTTAAGCTTCCCAGTAACTAGTGGGGTAATGTATGATAGTGTAGAACCAGGGTAAATTAATGCACATATATTATGTGAAAAGATAGACAATGTACCTGTGACCACATTAGGTGAAGCTTCCAAATTTTGCCGACTCCCCAGAGCATAAGTGCGATTTTGGACTCCGCTTGAGCTAGTTGCCCCTCTAACACCCCTACCACGACCCACAGGTGCTTGTTGACCCCTACCTAATGGAGGAACTGACGATGATGATGAAACAGCTGACCCAGTAGATTGTGTTATATCACACATATGTCTCCTCGGGCAATCCCCCATCATATGCCCTGGCGCACCACACCAATAACAAGTGTCTATCCCAACATGACATATACCTAAATGACTTCTTCCACACTATTTACAACGCTGCATAGGGGTCATTTGCTGGCCTGCTGAATACCCCACTATCCAGGCGCCTTGCCCTTTACTTCTTGGACCAAATTGATTTTTCCTAAACCCTTGAAGTTGTAGTAGAGCACTTGTTGCAGAGTAGGAGGATGATGGCCTAGGCGGTCTATTAGAAAACCGAGGCCTAATCTCACCTTGGGGTGGTGTAAACTGCCCCATAGATCAGGCCTTCTTAGTCTGTGCCCTTTCTAACTCTTATGTCCTTCTCTTTTGCCTCTGATCCTCTAATTTCTATGCAAAAGCTTGCATTCTCGCTATATCCATATCTTCATTCAAGGAAGCAATAGTACAGTCTCTGACCAGATACGTATCCAATCTATTCACATATCGATGAACTCTATCAGCCATAGTAGCAACTACATTAGGAGCATACCTGGCCAGCGAATTAATCTGAAGGCTATACTCCCTCGTGCTCATATTCCCTTGGTGAAGATTCAAGAACTGATTTGCACGGGCCTCTTGGTTCTTTAATGGCAAGAAATGGTCAAGAAATGCCTCTTTGAACTCCTTTTAGGTAGTCTGAGGTGCATCTATACCCTTATATTGGTTCCAATGTTCATACCACAATATAGCCACACCCTTCAACCTATATGTCACTAACTCGACAACTTTTGTACCACTCACATGCATAAAATCTAAAGTGCATTGAATCTGATCAATAAAGTCTTGGGGATCTTCATTAGGATCTCACCTAGTGAAGGATGGAGGCTCCAAATTAAGAAAATCATGTATCCTTGTGCCAGCTGCCCTATTCACACCACCTGCACCTATAACTGGACCTTCCTGTCTTTGACCTCGGCCAGCAACTATACGGGTCAATAGTAGGACTGCATTACTCAAATCCAACACAGTAGCATCAATAGGTGGTCCTGGGGGAATTTCACTACTTCTGGGTTCATCATAAGCTAGGGAAATTTCACTACTTCCGGGTTCATCAGGAGCTGGAGGAGTTGGAGATGTCTGTGACAGAGACTCTTCTTGAACCTCATTTCATTGTCTCACCTGACTGGGTATACCAACCACCATTTCTACTCCCTTTCCTTTACCCTTGTTTTGCCTGGTTTCTGGCAGACTTGCTGTACAAAACAATTTAGGAGTTAAACATAATGCACCTATTACACTTGGCTCTATGGCATAATCCAAAGTAACGAAAAGAAAGTAACAACTCCTAAATACCACGTAGCCCCCTGCATATAAATGCGGTGCACAACACATTAATAAACAAGACTCTACATAGGCACGGCTTTGTAGACTCCCTAGGATGACCCGCTCTGATACCACTTATGTCACGCCCCAAGTCCCATTAAGGCGGACTGGCACCCATTGCCAATAAGGCCCGGGAGAACCAACCTATATCTATGCACTTTCTATACATATTATAAAGGATTCCTGCGTTCAACATTCCTTTAAGAAAGTAAACTGTGATAACAAGCCAAAAGGAGATGAATATGGCTAGACCGTTGGGGCCACAGTGTTTAAAGTACGAGACACGATCACACTTTAATTTACATAGTCTACAAAGCCTCTAGATAAGGAAAAGTATCTTATAAGGGTCAGGATAGGCCCCGCCTCGACTAACTATACAATACAAAAATATAAGCTCTAGACACAAAACCCCGAAGCAACATGGAGCTTGGTAAAAATGGGGAGATCTACTAGCACATGTACCTGTAGCATAAAATGCAGGTCACCTATAAGGGATGTCAGTACGAGATATTGTACTGAATATGCAACGCAGGAAATACTGCATATGAATTAACAACTCAAATGAAACTATGCATTAGTGTAGGTTAAGAGACCATCTTTAGTTATACTATGGGATCATGTATTTTATATTTTTTTATTACTTTACCTTTACTGTATAATCTGCGCACAACATGTAATACAAATGACCAACTGATTGATGGAAAATCTATATCGAGATCGGCCCTGGCTAGCCTTTTCCTTTAACACCTTGGGCTACCCCCATGATAGGATCTAACCTGGCTAGGTGATTCTTCCACCCCTCAGGTTACCACCCATCAACAAGCAATATACTTTACTTTCTCTTTTAATTACCTTTGAGATGATTCTTTTGGTGGACATAATATTGGAGTTGTAGGACTGTAGATACAACATATGACATGTAAATAATCACAAAAGAAAATACCACAATGAATGGAGTAGGTTGCACAAATAATGAAATGCATAGGAAGTAGACAACACTTGAACTTTGTGTAGTAGAATGAACTCGTGTATCTTGGTATCCAAGTATGTATGCAGGTTTGCAAGTGACTATGTGTGGGAGCATATAAACAAGTGAAAGAGTGGAGACATGGTTGTTTGTTATGTTGAAGTAGATAAGAGCCTCTATGTACCAAGGAAGAACCTAGGTTTCATGCCAAGTAATACGAAATCGAGTAGCCTTACATACCTCGTTGTACGACCTCGCTATTACCTTAAGATAATCTTCACTTCCTCCAAATATTTACCTACAACATATTAGGTGATAAAACTAGAATTATGAGCCAATAAATACATCTTGGCAGCCCAATCTCATAAAAAAAAACAACATACGGGCAGCAAGCGGGTATTTATGAACCCGAGCATATTCTTTCAACCTTACCGCCCCTAATTGTACTTTATAATACACATTCTCATATACTTATCATGTGCAGCCTGTTCTAGTTCCATAATAGTCTTACAATAGCCCAGAAAGCAAAACACATAGCAATTCTACACAACGTATAAATATGTGGCATAACATTACGTTCCTTCGCCCCATTTTGACGTCGACAATCCCAAACCTGTTCCAACTTTAGCCAAACTGTATCCGATGATTTTACACATAAAAATAGTCTTACAGTAGTCCACAAATAGTCTTAAAATAGGTGAAGGCTGTGAAACAATAATTTCCAATTATCAACCCACAAGTTTCTTTTAAGAGCACAATTACGATGTTGTACAACAACTCTCTTTTTGCGGACTATAGAAGTGGTGCAGCAGCCTGGTTCTATCATTAACAAGAAAACCTTTGTTAAATAAATAAGTGTTATTTCATCACACAACCAACCAAGAAGATAAAATCCACTTAAACAACAAAAAAAGCTCACAAGAATCCTAAGGACACATGTTGTCCAAAATTCCAGCACAAACATACTAGCATATACTTCTTGTTTTTAATGGGATAGGTATATCTATATATATATACATGGATAATTCCACTTACCTTAGCCTTCAAGGTTCAGGTTTTCTTCAAGAACCCTAGAGGGTTGTGCTGCCTTGTGAAGTGAAATAAAGAGAGAAAAAGAGGCTTTAAGAAGGCTGAAAATTGATCCAAAGTAAAAAGATTTAAGGTACTGCTTTGAGCCCTTTTTAAATATTCTCTTGGCCGACTTTCTTTTGACCATTTGAACACCTAATACCATATATTTATAAGCTAGTTAGGTAGCAGCTTGGCCCTCATACTTGGGCCTAAATGGGTCTCAAATTTGATAAGCCTTGGCTGCCCATTTTCCAAATTTCTCTTCACTTGGTTTGGGCCCAAATGGTTAAGTGGGTTGTAATGTACTTGGGCCCTTTTTGTATGCTCCTTGGGCTAAAAATAAAGTCCATTTATGATACTAAAACACGGGCTAAAGTTACACCCTTAACACGAACTTTATTCATAATTGGACTTGGACAAATTTGACGTCGGGTCTCGTCTCCGTTTAGATAGAAATTTAAGCTAAGCAAGTTGGTGACTCACCTGCTAGCTTACTAAGTCCTACAAGCATCTCAATTCTCTCACTTTGTTTAAGGTCTTGATCTCCTCAATTTGACTTAAAACTTATTTACACTCGACCCTCTTTAGCATTAGACATACATATCGCCCTTTAATTGGAGATTCAAGCACTTTTAAAATTTGGCGCTAATTTGACCAAACCATATCATGCTTCATTTGCATAGTACTAGTATTGTAAGATATGGGGCATTACGTTCGTAGGCCTCACGATGACTCATTTAGGTGGACTCATAATCGGAAATAGAGAGCCAAAACTTTGAACCAATAATTGAAGTCCTACACTAAGAGAGGAGCATACGATTCGTAGCCTAAGCAATAACCCATATCAGTGGGTCGTACCATTTGAGTACAAAATGTCAAGAACCTGATATGAGACCTCGATTACGACTCGTAAGTCATCCTACGAGTCGTACCTACGAGACGAACTAGATGTCAGTTGTCATTTCTATGTAATTTTTAGGTTAAATTTGTAAACTCTATAAATACTTTAAGTTAGGGTTTTATTTGAGGGAAAGCAAATTCTAGATATCGAACATCGCCTTTGAATATTCTCTCAGGAATATTTTAGGGTTCTACCTTAGATTTTTATTTTCCCTTGGAAAACCCATTTTTGCAGAGTGCAATTATCACATTGTATTCATTTTCAATATATCAAGCTTGTGGTTTGCAACTTGTGGTGTTTTCACTCTTCATTGCTTTGGGTAAGATTCTCAAATATGTCTTATATTTACATTTTTGTTGATTTTGCCTTAGCCATGAGTAGCTAAGCACCTATAACTTGGGGTTGTGGAAACCATGAATAGTTGACTTGATATGACCTAGGTTTATTGTATTTCTCTGATTGGGGTTTTGCATGTATTATCTATTTTCCTTCAATTTAATTGTTATTTGGTGCTGGGCCAACACCAAACTCTACCTACTATCATGATCCCTACCAAGGTAGTAACAAATAGGAAAAGAGAAGTAGATGAAAGGATTCGACTGATGTATTCTTGTCTAATAAATCAAACTTGACCTAGGAGAGGTTGATCGGGATTATAGGTAATGGTTAGTTGGCACACCATGATAGCCGACCAAGCGTCATGGTGAAATTTAACCTTCACCTTCACAAGAGGGCTGAAAAAACCTAAGTTACCATCCCGCATGTGAATCTTCAATTGTAGTTATGTTGTCTAGGGTAATCGAGTCAACAAACCATGGGGAACATAATTCCCAAGTTGTCCCTAAAATTAAGTGTTTTCTCACATCATGAAATATTGTTTATTTAGGTTAATTGTTGACAGTGACCACTTTCTTATTGGAGCAAGAATATCATCAAAAATATGGTGTCGTTGCCAGGGAATACGACAAGGTTTTACTTGATTTCACTTTTAGTTAGTTCAAGTATTAGTTTCTAGAATCACTTGTATTTTACTTTTGTTTTTGTTTTTGTTAGTTGATTTTTAGTGCAGGTTGGTTGGTACCATGACTGAACAAAAGTTCTATGTCACAAGTGATCTGTTGGAAATGTTATAGAGAGATGCCATGTTCTATGGGCAAGAGTCCGAAGACCCTTAAATACACCTGCAACATTTGACTCAAACACTGTGGGGGGTTCTTGGGACAAGACATCCTGCTTGGGAGACCATGGCTCTTCAAGCTTTCCCCATGACTCTCTGGAATGAGGCTGCTGAATGGTGGTCAATTCTCCCACCTGATGTTCGTTCTAATTGGGGGGAGGTGCAGAGAGTCTTCCTCATGAGCTTCTATAAGGGGCCTAACAAGCAAGAGCTACAGAATGACATCTACAATTTTAAAAGAGTGCCAGGAGAATCTTTGGTAGCAACTTGGGAAAGACATAAAAAGTGCTTGACAATGAACCTGAACTATTATGTGACTGATGATGAACAGTCAGCTAACTTCTACCGAGCACTAACCGCTGAACAACAAGGTTATGTTGATACCTTATTCAGAGGGGAGTTTGGGAATTTTTGAGGCAGCCATTTAGCGAAATTACCAAATACATGGATAAGTTGTCTACTATCACGCAAGTTTATCAAACACTACAAAAGCAGCTAATGTCATCCACTAGTACATCCAAGGGAACCCCAAGCACTACTAGGAAAGATAGAGCACATAACTGGTTCAGGTTACCAAACCAGCAATGTATCACTGAAAAACTCTCAAGGATTGAGTGTATGCTTGAGCAAGTGCTTATAAAAACCAATGAACAAGAAGAGGTTGTACAAGAGATAAAATTAGATGTCATCAAGGTGAACTACAAGGCGTACCAACAAGCAATGGAAATACAGAGACTTGATGATAGGGTTGAGCAACTAGCAACACAATTAGAACCTGTGCAAAGAGATCAGAGAAGGGGCCAGAGGTTTAAAAATGAGACTCTATCAACCCATGAGGAATTCTGAGTACTCATGGTGACAAAGTCAATCCATGACGTCAAACAAGGAGCTTCTTAGGAGGAAACCCAAGTATCTCTTATATTTTTGGACTGCTTAAGCTTATGTCATTTGTTTGAATTGCTAGGTAGTAGTTTGATGTTTGTTTTGATGTCTTGAGACATTGGATCAGTTGTACTATTCTAGTCAATGGTATATCTTTAAGTGTGATCTACAGGAAATGACCAAAAGTTAAAGAGTTAAAGAAAATAGCATGTGGAGAAGCCTCTACGAGAAGGCCTATGAGTTATAGTCACCTATACGCTCGTAGTCATGCCTTGTAGAGGGAAACTGTGAGTATCTAAAGTTGGCACACATACTACGAGCCAACTTTACGATTCGTAGGGTCCCCTATGAGTCTTCCGTAGGGTTTGTAGTACCTAAATATGAATTCTAAATTTTTTCTAATTATTGGGTTTGCGACGAGATTGGGACCTACGAGTTGTAGGACATGTTATGACTCATAGTCGGGGTCTCATAGATCCGATCTATATAATATTAAAAGTTGTCCCGCATTGTGTATATATGGGGTCAAAAGAATTTCCCACATTTTTGATTGGTTACTTCCCACAAATCTTCCCTATAACTCCCTTCATCTTCTCCGACCATTTTTCTGTCAACCCCCACCGAAATTCGGCGAGTTTTTTGTCATAGCATAACTAGGGTTTTGGCATTCTTCTCATTCTCTCATTACCTCTCGTTGATCTTCATTTGGTCATTTGGTAAGTTTTTGTGGTTACATTTGGCACACTCATGTTATAATCATTGAATATTATTGAATGAATGTTGATTTTTCGATCATATTGAGTACACACATGAGAGAATGATTGTATGGGCATGAGGATTGGGGTTTGGGCCTGTTAAACTCCCTAGCATGATTTTAAATGGTGTGATTGTTTTTGTTCAGTGGTTAAAAGGTTGTCATGCTGATCATTTGAGTTTAATGTATGATTGTCAGCATTGAAATATGGGAATATTGGTGTGCAAACATACTGGTTTATGATACCTCTGTTCGGAATTATTGTGAACTCCCATAGAATCTCCCTTTTTATGTATTGTTGTTGATGATCATACCTTGGAGACTAGATAATCTTGGTATTTCGTGAAAGTAGTTGGGGGTTGTTATTTAACTGTAGGGCAAGTTGGTTGTGTTGACATAATTCATTGTGGTTTTAATTGTATGTCTATGATGACGTATTACTTCGATGTTGTTTAAACTTTGTTTTGCATGATCCTTGGTTCTTGTGGGAAGATCGTAGGCACCACAGGTGGGTTTTGTTTTCAGCCATGAGAGTACGAGTTGTAGGTCACCCTACAGTTCATAGTGGCCTTTTGTAAGAGGAACCAGTCACCTGAGGCTCCTTATTACTTACCATACGAGACCCATCTACGGCTCATAGTACTTACTACGAATTGTAGTGAGGGACTCATAGAATCTGCCTTGTCTTAAATTATATTCTCCTCCTTACTACGAGCCCAGACTATGACTCATAGGTCATCCTATGAGTTGTACCTAAGGCTCATTTCTATGATCAGAATGACATCTCAACCTCAGCACTACGAGGCTCTTGTACCACTCGTACATCGACCTATGAGTCGTACCTATGCCTCTTACCTGCAAATCTGTAGCTAAATCAGTACACTATTTTTTGAGTTTTCTTTTAGTGTGTAGGTTACTATTTTTAATTTGTCTTTGCAGTTTCTATCTGTTTCAAACACTATGGTGCTCACGTCATATTTTTGGGTTGAATTTTAGCTTATATGGCTGCAAAGGCTAGAAAAAAGGCTACTAAAGCTCTAGGAAGACAGTTAAGGGATGACCCATCTGATGATGAAACATTTGAGGGCTTTGTGGAAGTCCATAGAGTCCAGATAGACCCCGAGGAAAATGTGCCTCAGACTTGAGCCTGTGCTGCACTAATACTAATGGAAGTTACTAGTGCCTCTCATTCTAAAGAGGAGGGCAATGAAGATGGGTCGAATGATGGACGTTCACTTTTAGAGTCGGGGTCCATTGAGACATCTCATACCTAATCTGAGGAGACTAGTTCTCAACCTCTGACAGATCCTACTGCTACTGTTACCTCCACAGACCCCAAAAATACTAGATGGTGTATTCTAGGCATGCAGGAGATATATGACAAAGAGTTGGAACAAAAAGGTCTAGAAAGTCCAGTTTGACAATTTCATAAGGAATTGAGACTCGATGACTCTGGATTGAGTAGAGTACCTGACTTGGAGACAGAGATCAACCGTCACGGGCTTGCATGGTTGTCACAAAAGTTGGGTAAGTATGCCCCATATGTAGTCCGAGAATTTTATGCTGCCCATTATGCCACTATTCTCCAAGATCTTCCTTGAGGGAAGAAACCCATAGAGCATCCAAGGTTGCAAGAAATTATAGTGCGGGGTGAAGTTGTTGACATTTCAGAGAAGACTATCAAAAAGGTTCAGTTCGAGCCAAACTACATAGTACCTCGTTCCACCCAGAGTATGATGCTAAAATTGCTAAAATAAGGAAAGTGGTGAGTGAGAAGAATATGGATATAAAGACAAAGTTGCTCAAGTGGATCGCCATTCAGATATGTGAAGAGAGTTTTGAACCTACGTGGGTCAAAAACCATGCTGCTCAGATTGTGTAATCCCACCTCTCATTCCGAGCTAAGTTTTGATGTTTATTATCCGTTGGCGCATTAAACCCACCTTTACGAATACTGTGATTACCCTGGAGAGGACTATACTATTGGCTAGTATTCTCGCTAGCTACGATGTTGATTGGGCACGAGTTATGGTCGAGCGGTTCGATGAATCAGTATTTCATACTCATACCTCATTACCTTTTCCCATCCTGATGCATTGACTGTTGAATGACATAGGGGTGCATGTTTCCCTGCACTTGGATCCATATGTAGAGGCCCTTTACACCATGGATCCCAGCTTGATAAAGGCTGACGAGAACCTAGTGACCCTACAAAGAGTAATGTCTTCTCCTATCCTAGATCCATTCCCGGTTGAGCATTAGACTCAGGGTTTGACTCCATCCCCTACAAGAACTACTCCAGGCACTGCAGAGCCTACATCAGTTGTTGAGATTGAGTCTACACCACTTCCAGTACTCCAGTACCAGCAACATCCACATTATAGGTTTATTCTCTTATTTCTGCTGTTATTTTTCTGGCACTGGTGGGAAAGGTGGCTACAGCAGAGTCCAGGCTACAGGCTTTAGCAACACAGGTCAGACCTTGGGTCAGCCAAATCATATGGGACTCAGATGAGAGGATAAAGGCATTCGCCCGTGATTAGGTTGAAGAGAGAGTTAGAGCGGTGGATGCCCGAGTCGATGCTTTTGAGGTAAGAGTCTAGAGAAGACTTGAGGGTACTCAGCCTGCTGACACAAGCGCATTGACACAAGAGTTGGCCAAATTGAAGGCTGACTTATTACAGATGTTAGCAATCCCTGTTGCAGTCCCAGAGGTGGCACTAGTGGGTAATGAGGTTTTTGATTGGTTAGCTCACCGCCTACATGCTCATGGGAACAGGCACCTTAAGACAGATAATCGAATGTTGAGCCAGAAAAGGCCTAGACCTGAAGACCAGCAGCCCCAAAGGAGGAACCGATACCAGAGGACGTGGTGAAGGAGTCAATCTTGTTGGTGGCTATACAGAGAGATAGGGAGCAACAGACTTCACGTGGAGAGGGTAGCTCACGTGCAGCTGCGACCCAGATTGGTAAGAAGGAGGTTGTGACCCAGGACCTTGCTGACCAGACAGATACTGATGCTTGAGCACCATGATGTTTGACTTTTTGACCCCAACCCTTATCTTTTCTACATGGATACTTTGTTCTTTCTGTTAGAAAATATTTCGATTATGTTGGTCTTTTGGATTTGTTTAAATGTTTCATGTTGGATGTTGTTTTTCCTTATGTTTTGCATGTTAGTTTTTGAAA
>JAABOM020087096.1:0-29875 GCA_011800125.2 Solanum clarkiae | reverse complement strand
TACATATGTCTATGTTATCACGTTTGTTTTCATTCTCATCTTTACTTTGAGTAAAAAGTATCCTATTTTGGTGGGGTGTGGCAAATTATGGATTAAGGTGAAGTCTGAGTAGCCTCGAGTCCATAACTTTCCCTATTTGTGATCCCAAAGGTTTCTTTCCATGATTCTTTTTCCTTGTAGATGTTTACTTTTCTGTTAATCTGACATGTTTAGGTAGTGTAGATAATGTGTAAATTCATAGTAGTTTTATCTGTTGGCATATGCATAGTCTTTAGATACTTTTTAAAGTTTTGATGAAAACTTAGGTACCCTCAAAATTTTTGAGATTGTGATTACTGATGCCTTCATGAATTTTGAGTATCTACCAATGCTTGTTCTGATAATGTGAAGGTAAGCTGAGGGTTGAAGCATGACTGTGAGTCTATACTTCATTGTGGGTGTAATGCCATTTGTGTTGTGAGCTTATTTTGCTCCATTCATGCATCTCATATGGACTCAAAACTTGCCTTGCTAATCTAAGATTTGTTTGGTAATATGGTTGATCTGGAAAGGATCTTAGGCCTTTGTTCTTTGAGTGAACCCACTTTTAGCCTAAATGACCCACATAATGAGTGAGTGAATCCGTTGTTCCAAATTTTTGAGCTTCTCATGTACTCATTCTTTCTTAACACCTTGCTAGCTTAACTTTGTTGGATGAAATACCTTGATATTGACCATGGTCTATCCTTGAACATGTGAACCTTAACTGCGGCTAAAAGCCTAAGTTGAGGGTGGCTACAAATTGTGGCCCTAGTTTGGGAATGGATATTGTGTGCTTCACCTTAGGCTAAAAGCCTGAGTTAAGGGTGACCCTTACTGTGGTAAAGTAATGACAATAAGGAGGTTCATAAATAAAGAAAGAAATGAAAAATCATGAGTTGATTGAAGAAAAAGAAAAGAAAAGTGCCACGAATTGAGAAAAAGTAGCAAGAAATGAGTTCATAAATGAAGCACAGCTGAAAATAGAAAGAAAGCACTCGAGAAAAGTTTGAAACAGGAGGATAAGAGTGGATATAATCAAAAGGGTTGGGTTATGAAAGCAATAAGTGTTGGTAAACATTGTTCAAAGGATAGCTTTTAGTCACTACGTGCCTAAAATGCCATACCAAAGCCTCCTGAACCTATGTTACAAGCCTATAAGTCCTAAAGTAATCCAAATCTACTTCATCACCAAGCCAGAAGATGAGTACAGAGGAAAATTTATGATGTTAGTCAGTATGCATGAATTTCAATTGTGAGAGAATGCTTTCTCAATCCCTGAATTATAAATGCTTCTTGAGTGAGTAAGAGGGACTTCTTTTCTGTTAGGATATCTGCACTACTTGATTAACATATGGATGTATTAATGATTGTGGATGGATGATACTCCTTAACCTATCATATTTTTGTTGTGAAATCCATCATCATGTTTTGTTATGCTAAGTAACTATGCAATCTGGTTTTGAAAATGATAAGTGGGTACCTGAATCAGAGGAGTTGATGTATATGTCATTAGTATAGTTACTATGTATTTCTCCTTGTCTGCGTAGATTTAGTTGCATCATGAGGACAAGGAACAACTCTAAATGAGAGTGTTGATGAGCCATCAAAATAAAGCAAATTTGATGCCTAAAACAAAGGATTTTGTGAGTTCTTAATGCTACTTTTTATGGTTTTATGGTTTTTGTGTTGTTCTGGCAGAAAAGTTAAGTTGGCATTATTTTGAAGAAAAGTTGTAGATTTTGCTGAATTATAGGATATATCAGCTCACCTACGATTTGTAGCCCAAGCTACAACTCGTAATAGTGGGTCATACAATTTGAGTCCAAGATGCCAAGAACTTAATACGAGATCCCTATTTATGACTTGTAGGCCATCCTACGAGTCAAAATTGCAAGGCATACCAACTGCCAGTTGTCTTTTCTGTGTAATTTCTATGGTTATTTTGGAAACACTATATATATTTAATTAGGGTTTTACAAAAAAAAAAGAGGATTCGAACCAGAGAAGTTATCATCACTTTTGAATATGCTCTCAACAAAACTCTTTAGGTTTTTAGCTTAGATTATCTTTTTCTCTTGGAAAACCCAATTTTAGGGTTGTAAACCTTGCTTTGTGCTCATCATCAATCTATCAAGATTTTGGTTAGTAACTTGTAGTGTCTTCAATCTTCATTGCCTTGGGTAAAATTTTCAATCATGTCATTTATCTGCATTTTTGCTTGTTTTGCCTTAGCCATGAGTAGCTATGCACTCACAAATTGTGGTTATAGGAACCATGGGTATTTAACTTAAGATAACCTAGGTTCATTGCAGTTTTATGATTGGGGTTTTGCATATTTATCTATTTCTCATCATATTGATTGTTGTTTGGTGGTGGCCAACGCCAAACCCTGCCTACTGTCAGATCCCGACCAAGGTAGTGACGACTAGGAAAAGGGAAAGAGATGACATGATTTGATTGGTTTATTCTCGTCTAATCAACCAAACCTGACCAAGGGGAGGTTGATGGGAACAATAGGTAATGGTTGGTTGGCATGCCATGGTAGCCGTCCAAGCGCCATGGTGATATTTGACCTTCAGCTTCACAAGAGGACTGGAAGAACCTAAGTTACCATCCTGCATGCAAGTCTCCAATTGTAGTTATGATATCTAGGTTAATCGAGTTAACGAACCATAGGGAAAAAAATTCCCAAGTTAACCCTAAATTTGAGTGTTTCCCCCCATCGTAGTATAGTATTAATATTCCTTTTGTTTTTGGATCACACCCCCCCCCCCCATTTATAGATTTTAGTTATTTATGCTTGATATGATTAGTAGTGAAGTCTTATAGTCAAGCCCCGTATTTCCTGTGGATTTGATCCTAACCTATGGCTAGGTTAATTGCTGACAGCAATCGCTTTCTTATTGGAAAGTGAACATCATCAGCAAGTTACACCAGGACTGGGTAAAACATAAAACGGAAAAGTAAAGACTCGAAGTGTACCAGTCACAACATCTGGTGCAACCTCCTCATCCTGTCAGCTCCCATAGCATATAGACAGTCTGTCCCACTGCCTGCTCCAGGTGCAGTATCTCTCTGGTTACCCCTCACTAGTGGTGCTGCGGTAAAACTCTAGGTCTTACTGCCCCACATCGGACAATCTTTCTAAAAATCGCCTGGTTGGGCCCAGTTGTAGCAAGTGTTTCCTCAATCTCTACACTTTCCCAAATACATCCAGCCACATCTACCACAACGTGGCTTCCCTTTAGATCCAAGAGTTGCGCTTCCTTTAGATTATGCACCATATGGCCTAAAGTTTGACTGACCATGGAATTTCTTATCATGTCTATAGCTCGGGGCTAGTCCACTAGATGAAGATGGTGCATAGCCTAAGGACCTCTTTTGGAAATAAGATCTATCTCCCTTGCCTTGTTTGCACTGACTGGGATCAGGCCCTGCTGATCTGGCCTTCTTACTCAAATGCTCCTCTCTGTCTTTCTTTTTATCCTCGTCAGTCCGTTGGGCATAGACCATCATCGTAGAAATATCCATGCCCGGAATAGTAGCGCCCCTTGCTTTCTCTCTTTTCTTGTCTACCTAAACTAGATACAAAATTCCTTATCTTCGAACTCATATCTGGTACCATCTCTGGTGCATATCTGGACAACTGGATGAATTTCTAGGAATACTCTTTATCAGTCATCCCCTCTTGTTTCATACTCATAAACTCCTTGATGTTCATATCTAAACCCTTCTGAAATGACTTCCAAAACTAGGTGGTGAATTGAGCTCCTCTATTTGAGATGATGGACAAAGGGACTCCATGCAACATAATAATCTCCCTTATATATAACCGAGCATAGCCCTCTGCAGTGTCATTCATCTTGACCACTAAGAAGTGACCTGACTTAGTCATTCGATTAACTATCACCCATATAGAGTTATAACTACGTATGAGATCTTGGTAAACTTGTGACAAAGCCAATATTGATCATCTCCCATTTCCATTCTGGATTCTCAAATTTCTAAGATACTCCACATAGTCTTTGGTGCACAACTTTGACTTGTTGATAGTTTGGCCATTTAGAAAGAAACTCAGCAATATCTCTCTTCATTCTACTCCACCAATAAACTTCCCTCATGTCATGGTACATCATAGTAGACCCCAAGTTGATGAAATACCTTGAACTGTAGGCCTCTTCAATGATCCTCTCTTAAACCTTGTCAATATTTGGAACACATAATCCGCCTTAACACCTCAACATTCCATCTCCCCATTTGGTGAAAGCCAACTCCTTCTACTAATGCGCATCCTTCAATTGTAACAGGACTAGATCTCAATCTTGTTTCTCTTTCACCTCTACTACTAGGGATGATACAGATCCATTGTGGGCATGAACTCTCCTTTCGCCAGACTCATCTAGTTGTACTCCTAATTGTGCTAGTCTATGAACCACCTTGGCTAATTCTCTCTTCACCTTCTCCACATAAATACTTCCCATGGATAATCTGCTAGAGTATCAACAACCACGTTAGCTTTACCTGGATGGTAGAGGATGCTCATGTCGTAGTCCTTAAGCAACTCAAGCCATCACCACTTCCTCATGTTAATATTTTTCTGGCTGAAGGCATATTGCAAGATCTTGTGGTCTATAAATACATCAACATGAGCTCTATACAAATAGTGGCGTCATAGCTTGAGAGCAAATACTACTGTTGCCAACTCCAAATCGTGAGGGGGGTAATTCTTCTCATGCACCTTAAGTTGTCAAGAAGCATAGGCAACAAATTTCCCCTTCTGCATCAACACACATCCTAATCCTACGCTTGAAGCATCATAATATATCATAAATCCACCAGTCCCATCAAGCAAGGTCAACACCAGTATAGTGGTTAACCTTGTCTTTAGCTCTTGTAAACTCCTCTCACTGTCATCGGACCACTGGAACTTGACCTTCTTCTGAGTCAAATTGATCAACAATGTGGATATGAGAGAAAATCCCTCAACAAATCTCTGACAGTAGCCATCTAAACCTAGAAAACATCTTATCTTGGTCAGTGAGGTTGATCTTGGCTAATTATTGACCATCTCGATCTTTTGAGTATCCATTTGGATTCCATCTCCAGAAATCACATGGCCTAAGAAGGCTATAGATTTGAGCCAAAATTCACACTTAGAATACTTTGCATAAAAATCATTTCCCTTGAGTGTTTGCAAAGCAATCCTATGGTGATTGGCATGATCCTCCTCATCCCAAGAATACACCAAAATATCATCAATAAACACAATCACGTGTATGTAAAGATATTGTTTGAATACCCTGTTCATTAGGTCTATAAAAGCTTCAGGTTCATTCGCCAACCCAAAAGACATCACCAAAAACTCAAAGTGACCATACCGTGTTTGAAAGGTCATCATCTAGATGTTGCATTCTCTCACCTTCAACTGATGATAACCAGATCTAAGGTCTATTTTAGAAAAAACTGTAGCACCCTGAAGTTGGTTGAACAAATAATTGATCCTTGGAAGGGGGTACTTATTCTTGATAGTTACCTTTTTCAGTCGAAGACATTCCCAAGTACTCTCCTAAACACTTGGACATTATTTCATCTCCTAAATTCAAGTCTCAAAACTCATTCGGATCAAAAAATTTCCTCTCAAGCTTCAAGTCTCCATCTCCAATCTTCTTCAAGCATTCTCTAAAAGCTAAGGTTTGAGGGTTTCTTTCATGAGTTCATTTCACCCAGGATACCCAAGCTTTCTTTTACTCTAAATTGCATGATTTAAAGTTTATTTACTCATGAGTCTTAGGTATTATGAAATTCATTACACACTATGTTCAGACTTATGAAATAGTGATTGTTTTACTATATTTTGGGCTATGAATCTAAGCTTTATTGTGAGACTTGATGAAGGGCTTTGATGTATATTGTTTGAGTGTGTTACCAAGTATTGACTGATGGTCTTACATTTGATTTACTTGCATGTTTTTCCTCTTGGATTGCATAGTTTTACACTAACACTATACACACCTGTAAAGTTGTTGATAAAATATCTGGTTTATGATTTTTGAGTTGTTGAAGTCCTAGAGCTTTGTGTATAAGATATATGACTTCAGGATGATGAAAGTATGTTATATATGTTTTAATTTTATGATAAGCTTCTATAGTGTTATATGTTGACCATAACCTTGTTGAGGAGTTGGTACCTTGACCACTATGATGAAGGGTGTTAAGTCCATTAACTTTGTTGAGGCACTGGTACCTTCACCACTTTGAAGAAGGGTGTTAAGTCCATTAAACTTATTGCGGGGTTGGTGCCTTGACCACTTTGATGGAGGATGTTAAGTCCATTAACCTCGTTGAGGGGTTGGTACCTTAACCATTTTGAAGGAGGGTGTTAAGTCCATTAACCTTGTTAGGGGGTTGGTAATTTGACCACTTTGATGAAGGGTGTTAAGTCTATTAACCTTGTTGAGGAGTGGGTACCTTGACCACTTTGATGGAGGGTGTTAAGTCCATTAATGTTGTGGGGGGTTGGTACCTTGACCACTTCGATGGAGGTTGTTAAGTCCATTATCCTTATTGAAGGCTTGGTATCATGACCACTTTGATGGAGGGTGTTAAATCCATTAACCTTGTTGAGGGGTTGGTATCTCGATCACTACAAAGAGGTGGCTAAAGCTTGGATTCTGAGTGGTAGTTGCTTGGTCTATGATGATGGTCTCTTTTTATCTACGTAACATATTCTATATAAGCAACTTTTCCTTCAAGCATCCTTCATACATGTCATATTTCTGCTATACTATCCATTGATTATTATTATTATGCACTTTTGCTATGGTTCCTCTCTCTTGTTGCATTGCATCCTATATACTTAGTACATTCAAATTCACTAGCGTATACTCTATGCCTACATAATGTCACCATGTTGGAATCGGAGCTCCATTTGGTCATCCTCCTCCTCCACGTGGCTAGTTCAATTGTCTCTCAAGTTAGTTGATGAGTCTTCAATTTCGGGGATGTTGGCCCATATTTCTTATGCTATGTATTGATACCTCTTCTTTATTGCTACTTTGATTATGAGGGCGAGCAAGATTGCTTATCTTGGACCCCACTAAGCATCTATGTTTGGAGGTGTTGTTGGACAAGTTGTGTATTATGCTTGAGCTTTGACTCATTTACGATATTTATGTAGTACTCTTCCTTTCTCTCTTGCTCCCTTAGTCCCAATTCCTCTTGTTTATGATATTTAAGTATTGCTATCCCTTTCTCTCTCCCTCCCTTAGTCCCAATTCCCTTTGTTTATGCTTATATCTATTTTTCATTTTAATTGCTTCCATGACCAAGGATGTGTAATGATATGCTGTGAGAGTTATTTGGGGTTACTTTGGGTTCCCCATTCATCAGTCACGTCTAGGCCCCAGGGTTGGGTCATAAAAAAGATGTTTCCATACCTTTGACACATGGGGTTAATCACTTCTCTAAGATTGATCTTTGGTTCAAGTTTTGTCCCCAAGTGATGATGAGGATAGGTGATATCCCTAAGTGTCTTGTCGTATTAGTAGTGAGCATATTAAGTATTGTTGGAGGTGTTTGGTTGACTTATTCACTGACTAGGTTTGTGGATTTCATGAATAGGGTGTCTTAAAATCTCTACCTTGACATGTTTGTGGTGGCCTCTGGTGGTGGAAAATTGATTTATTTAGAGCTTTTGAACCCTTTTGGAGGTACTGATACAAGTCTTGAGATATGAGAAGTTGTTACTAAATATGGTAGGAGTGAGTTGAGGATAACAACAAGGTGGTAAGAACTCTTTAGGAATTATGATATGAGTATTAATTATTTTTCCAGTAAGGCTAATGTTGTGGCTGGTGCTTTAAGTAGACTAACATGTGTTGATGATGGTGGCAAAGAGGTGACTTGAGGGGTCGATCGTTTGGTTAGATTGGGGGTTAGGTTCGAGGAAGTTGTGCATGGTGGTGTTGTATACTTGATGGTTCTAAATCTTCTTTGGTTTGAGAGGTCTACTTTAAGCAAAGACATGATTTTGCCTTATTAGAGTTGAAGATTTTGGGTGAAAAAGGATAAGGTGGTAGGAGAGATAGTGGTTTATGATACCAAGTGGGCTTGTGTAATTAAGGTTGGCAAATGAGTTTAGGATTGTGAGTCCTTATAGAGTGTAGAGAAGGATTGGTAAGGCTGCTTAAAGATTGAAAATTCCTTGTGGTATGGTTATGGGTTGTCCGTTTCTTCAGGCTTCTAGGTTGAGGAGGTTTGTTGATGATTCAAGTGTTGTAGGACTCTTGTGGTTATGGACGTTGTGGAGGATGTGTTAACTTATGAGGAGGTCTGATGGAAAAGTAGGGTGGATGTGAGTAAGGGCTGATTTGTGAGGATGTAGTGTTCGTCAAGGTCCATGGGAAGGATCGTCAAGTCTAGAGTGTCTTTCGGGGAGTCTGAGCGGAGATGGAAAAGCGTTATCCATACCTTTTTTCATTCAATTCAAGCTTATGATAACATGTCAAATCCTTTTTGTGATTTCATGTCTCATGTTCCCGCCCATAAGTCAATTACACGAATTCATTTTTGCATTGAAAAGGTTCATGGTGAATTTACACTTCTCTTGAGATTTTTAAAATGGTGTTCTAAAGTGTATTGTTTCATTCTTCTTGGGCTGACCTCTTTGTGATTACTCTTTTCTTATACATTCGGGGATGAATGTTCCTATGGGGACATATTGAAACAACCCCAAAAATTACTCGAAAATATACCTCTGTAACACCCACATCTTACAACACATTCTATGAAAATGAAACATGATATAGCTTTTCAAATTAGTGCCAATTTTTAAAAGTGCTTGAATCTAGAATTAGAGGGCGATATGTATGTATAACGTTGAAGAGGGTCGAGTGCAAATAAGTTTTAAGTCAAATGGAGGAGATCACGAGTTTAAATGAAGTGAGATAATTGAGGTGCTTGTAGGACTAGAAAGCTAGCAGGTGAGTCACCTACTTGCTTAGCTTAAATTGCTAGCTAAACGGAGATGAGGATCAACGTCGAATTTGTCCAAGTCCAACTATGAATAAAGTCTGTGTTGAGAGTGTAACTTTAGCCCGTGTTTTACCTTCACAAATGGACAATACTTACAACCCAAGATGAATAATAAAAGGGCCCAAGTACATCAAAATCCACTTGACTAATTGGGCCCAAAACTAAGGAGGAAAGGGAAAAATGGGCAGCCAAGGCCCAACCAATTTGAACCCAATAAGTCCTAAGTTAAAGGGGAAAGAAGTTGCATCACCAAATTAGTAAAGTAAGGTTAAAAATGTGTTAGTAAGTAGGCCAAATTTCCCCTTTAAAAAGGTTTTAAAATAGCTCCCATAAGCCATTCTAACTTGAACGAAAAAAAAAATCAGATTGTCTTCCAAGTTTTCTCTCAACTCTTTCTTGACTTTACAAGTGGCCAAAAGAGAATTTTAGGGTTCTTAGACAATTCCTACACCTTGAAGGTAAAGGTAAGTGATTATAGTAGTGTGTTTAGTAAGGTTTCTTCATGAAAAGCAAGAGACTATGTTGGTTAGGTATATGCTGAAAATTTTGGAGAGCATGTGTTCCAAGATTGTTATACATGTTTTCTTTTTTATTTGGAAGATTTTTGCTTTTTGGTTGGATTGGTTATGAAGGTATCCTACTGTTCTTAATGAGTATTGGTTCTATAATTATGTATAAAGGCCGATGCACCACTTTTATAGTTCGCAAAAGCGAGTTCTTATAAGATTTCACAATTGTATTCTTAGTACGAACTTGTGGGTGGATGGATGGAACACTATTGCCTCACGCCCTTCATGACTGATTTGGTACTATTCTAAGACTTTTTTAAGGGTATTATTACATATATATGTGTTGAAAACTATTTGGGTAAATTTGAAACAAATTCGGGATTGTCGACGTCAAAATGTAGCGAAGGGGTGTAACGTTACGCCGCCTATTTGTATGCTGAGTAGAATTGTTGTGTGTTGTACTTTGTGGGCTATTGTAAGACTGTTATGGCACTAAAACAGGCTGCATATGATATCTATATGAGAATGTGTATTAGAAAATACGATTAGGGGCGAAAAGGTTGAAAGAATATGATCGGGTTTATAATTATCCGCTTGTTGCCCGTATGTTGTTGTTTTTTATGAGATTGGGCTGCCAAGATGTATCTATTGGCTGCTAATGTTAGTTTTGTCATATAGTATTTTGTAGATAAGTATTTGGACGAAGGGAAGGTTGTCCTGAGGTAATAATGAGGTCGTACAGCGTGGTATGTAAGGCTACTTGATTTCATATTATTTGGCATGAAACATAGATCCCTCCTTGGCACATAAAGACACTTACTAACTCCAACACAACTATTAACCATGTATCAACTCTCTCAAACATCCATATGCTCCCATATATCATCACCTTCAAATCTCCATACATACTTGGATACCAAAATACACGAGTTCGTTCTACTAATAAAGTTCATGTGTTGTTCTACCTCCTACGCATCTCATTACTTGTGTAACTTACTCCATTCATTATGGTGTTTTCTTTTGTGATTATTTACATATCATATATTGTACCTGTAGTCCTATAGCTCCAATATTACAACGACTAAAAGAATCATCTCAAAGGTAACTGAAAGATAAAGTAAAGCATATTGCTTGTTGATGGGTGGTAATCCTAGGGTAGAGGAATAACCTATCTAGGGTCGATCCTATCATGGGGTATAGCTTGAGGTATTAAAGTAAAAGCCTAGCGAGGCCCGATCCCAATATAGATTTACCACTGATCGGCTGGTTATTTCGGTTTACTTGTTGTGCGCAGATTATACAGTAAAGCTAAAGTAATAAAAAGAACATAAAGTACATGATCCCACAGTATAACTAAAGGTGGTCTCTTATTTTACACCATTGTGTAGTTTCATTTGAGTTATTACTTCATATACAGTATTTCTTACCTTACATATTCAGTACATTATCTCGTACTGACGTCCCTTACGAGGGACCTGTATTTCATGTTGCAGGTACAGGTGCTTGTAGATCTCTCTGGTAGGAGTACAGGATATCTAGCTGTTGTTACCAAGCTCCAGGTTTCTTCAGAGCTTTGCGTGTCTAGAGCTTGTATTTTTTGTATGGTATAGTTAGTCAAGGCGGGGCCTGTACCGACCTTTATC
Organism: Solanum clarkiae; assembly: GCA_011800125.2. Taxonomy (NCBI): domain Eukaryota; kingdom Viridiplantae; phylum Streptophyta; class Magnoliopsida; order Solanales; family Solanaceae; genus Solanum; species Solanum clarkiae. The sequence continues at coordinate 18,669 of JAABOM020087096.1, read as the reverse complement.
AGATGATTTGCCTTATCCTAAGGCTTTGTAGACTATGTAAATTAAAGTGTGGTCACGTCTCGTACTCTAGACACCGTGGCCCCAACGGCCTAGCCATATGCATTTCCTTTTGGTTTGTTATTACTGTTTACTTTCTTAAAGGCATGTTCAATGTATAAATCTCTTATAATATGTATAGAAAATGCATAGATATAGGTTAGTTCTCCCAGGCCTTGTTGGTAACGAGTGTCAGGCTGCCTTAACGGGATTTTGGGCGTGACAGAAGTGGTATTAGAGCGGCTCATCCTAGGGATTTTACAAAGTTGTGTCTATGTTGAATTTGTTTATTGATGTGTTGTGCATCACATTTATCAGCAGGAGGCTACGTGACATTTAGGAGTTGTTACTTTCTTTTTATTCTTTGGATCATTATATCGAGCTAAGTGTAATAGGTAGATTGTGTCTAACCCCTAAATTATTTTGTACGACAAGTATACCAGAAACCAGAAAAAATGAAGGTAAAGGGAAGGAAGTGGAAGCGGTGGTTGGTATACCCAGTCAGGTGAGACAACAAAATGAGGTTCAAGAGGAGTCTCTATCACAGACATCTCCAACTCCTCTAGCTCCCAATGAACCCAGGAGTAGTGAAATTCCCCCAGAACTACCTATCGATGCTACCGTGCTGGATCTGAGAAATGCAGTCCAACTATTGACCCGTATAGTTGCAGGCCAAGGTCAAAGATAGGAAGGTACATTTATAGGTGCAGGTGGTATGAATAGGGCAGCTGGCAGCAAGGATACATGATTTTCTTAATTTAGACCATTCATCCTTCATTGGGTCAGATCCTAATGAAGATTCCCAAGACTTTATTGATTAGATTCAGCGCATTTTAGATGTTATGCATGTGAGTGGTATAGAAGTTGTCGACTTAGTGACATATAAGTTGAAGGGTATGGCTATATTGTGGTATGAAGCTTGGAAGCAATGTAATGGTATAGATGCACCCCCATCTACCTGGAAGGATTTCAAAGAGGCATTTCTTGACCATTACTTGCCATTAGAGATCTGAGAGGCCCGTGTAGATCAGTTCTTGAATCTCCACCAAGGGAATATGTGTGTGAGGGAGTATAGCCTTCAATTTAATTCCCTGTTCAGGTATACTCCTAATGTAGTTGCTACTATGGCAGATAGAGTTAATTGATATGTGGATAGATTGGATACATATTTAGTCAGAGACAGTACCATTGCGTCCTTGAACAAAGATATGGATATAGCGAGAATGCAAGCTTTTCCACATAAATTGGAAGATTAGACGCAAAGAAGGACACAAGAGTTGGAAAGGGGGCAGGCCAAAAAGGCCAGATCTACGGGGCAGTTTACATCACCCCAAGGTGAGCTTAGGCCTCAATTTTTTAATAGACCGCCTAGGCTATTATCCTCCTACTCTGCAGCCAGTGCTCCACCACAACTTCAGGGGTTTAGGAGAAATTAGTTTGGTCCAAGAAGTGAAGGGCAAGGCGCCCGAACAGCGGTATATTCAGCAGGCTGGCAAATGACCCCTATGCAGCCTTGTAAACAGTATGGAATAAGTCATTCAGGTATCTGTTGTGTTGGGACAGACGCTTGTTATTGGTGTGGTGCGCTAGGACATATGATGAGAGATTACCCAAGGAGATGCATGGCTGATATAGCACAACCTACTGGATCAGTTGCATCATCATCGTCAGTTCCTCCATTAGGTAGGGCTCAACAAGCACCTATGGATCGTGGTAGAGGTGTTAGAGGGGCAGCTAGCTCTAGCGGAGTCTAGAATCACACTTATGCTCTCAGAAGTCGACAAAATTCGGAAGCTTCACCTTATATGGTCACAGGTATATTGTCCATCTTTTCACATAATATATATGCATTAATTATACACTAACATACATTACCCTACTAGTTGCTGGGAAGCTTAAGAGAACACCCAAATTGTTGAACAAATCATTTGAAGTGTCTACACCAACCGGTGAATCTATTATGGCTAGAAGGATTTATTATGACTGTGTAGTAACTATTTATGACTGTGACACATTGGCTGACCTTATTGAGCTAGAAATGGTGGATTTTGATATCATAATGAGTATGTATTAGTTAGCTTCTTGTTGTGCCACCGTGTATTGCCGAACTAAGAGAATGTACTTCCACTTTCCAAATGAGGCAGTTCATGAATGGGAAGGCAATGTTGGGACACCAAAGGATAAGTTAATCTCTTATTTTAAGGAAAGAAAGATGATATCTAAGGGTTATATATGTCATTTAGTTAGAGTGAGGGATAAGGAGGCAGAATCACCAACTCTTCAATCAGTTCCAGTAGTGAATGAATTTGTTGATGTGTTCCCTGAAGAACTTCCAAGCATACCTCCAGAATGAGAAATAGATTTTGGTATTGACTTACTTCTAGGAACTCAACCTATTTCCATCCTTCCATATAGAATGGCCCCGGAAGAATTGTGTGAATTAAAAGAGAAGTTAAAAAACATACTGGAGAAGGGTTTTATATGACCTAGTATGTCCCCTTAGGGTGCAATAGTGTTATTTGTACGCAAAAATAAAGGAACCTTGAGATTTTGTATCAACTATCGACAATTGAATAGGGTGACAATTAAGAATAAATACCTCCTCCATAGGATTGACGATTTATTTGATCAGTTACAAGGTGCCAAATGATTTTCAAAAATTGATTTGAGATCAGGTATCACCAAGTGAGGGTGAAGGAGAAAGATATACCCAAGACTGCTTTCAGAACACGCTATGGTCGCTTTAAATTTCTTGTTATGTCATTTGGGTTAACGAATACACCAGCAGTTTTTATGGATCGGATGAATAGGGTATTCAAGCCATTTTTAGATATTTTTGTGATATTATTTATAGATGATATTTTGGTATATTCAGGATCAGAAGAGGACCACGTAAATCACTTATGACAAGTGTTACAGGTTCTCCGTGATAGAAAATTTTATGCCAAGTTTTCTAAATGTAAATTTTGGCTAAACTCAGTAGCATTCTTGGGTCATATTGTTTCTGATGAGGGAATAAGGGTTGATTCACAAAAGATAGAGGCTGTGAAAGATTGGCCAAGACCAATAACACCCATGGATGTTCGGAGCTTCCTAGGTTTGGCAGGTTATTACATGAGGTTTTTTGAACGTTTTTCTTCTATTTCGGCACCTCCAACAAAGTTGACACATAAGGAGACCAAGTTCCAATGGAATGATGCATATGAAAGGAGCTTCCAGAAGCCGAAAAATAAACTAACTTCTGCACCTATGCTAGTACTCCTAAAAGGAACCAAGCGGTATGCAGTGTATCGTAATGCTTTATGAGTTTGGTTAGGGTGTGTACTGACGCAACATCGTAGTGTAATTGCTTATGCATCTAGATAGCTGCAACCACATGAAAAAAACTACCCAACTCATGAACTTGAGCTAGCAATGGTTGTATTTGCTCTGAAAATATGGCGCCACTATTTGTATAGGGTTCACATTGACATCTATACTGACCATAAGAGTTTTCAATAAATCTTTAAGTAGAAAGACCTAAACTTAAGACGGCGGAGATGGCTAAAGCTAATAAAGGATTATGACATTGATATACTATAGCATCTGGGGAAGGAAAATGTGGCAACCGATGCTCTGAGTCGTAAGACAATCACGACTACTGGTGACCAAGCCATGGTAAGTCAAAGGTAGCTAAGGATCTATGACAACTACCTAATTTGGGAGTTCACCTTCGTGAAACTTCAAAGGAAGGGGTTGTTGTGCATAATGCTGCGGAGTCTTCATTAGTAATTGAGGTGAAAGAAAAACAGTTCAAGGATCCTATTCTATGATATCTTAAGGAAAAGGTAAGTCAGGGTACGATAAAGGGCTTTAACCTTACACAAAATGGAGTACTTTACTGCCAAAATAGATTATGTATGCCTAAGATTAATGGATTAAGAAAGAGGATAATGGAAGAAGCCCATCATTCCCGATATTCCATCCATCTAGGATCAACTAAGATGTATCATGACCTGAAGGGAATGTTTTGGTGGGGAGGCATGAAGAAGTACCTTGCAGAATTTGTGGCTCAATGTCCAAATTGCCAACAAGTGAAAGTAGAACACCAAAAGTTAGGAGGTCATATGTAATATATAGAGCTTCCAAAATGGAAGTGGGATATGATCAATATGGATTTTGTTGCTAGGTTGCCTCGCTCATTTAAGAAGTTTGACTCCATATGGGTAATAGTTGACATGCTCACAAAGTTAGCATACTTCTTGCCAGTCAGGAGTGATTATACAGCTGAAGAATATACCAAGCTTTACCTAAAAGAGATAGTCAGGCTACATGGAGTCCCAATCACCATTATATCTGACCGAGGAGCTCAATTCACCACAAAGTTTTGGAAGTCTTTCCAAAGGAGTTTAGGGACACAAGTGAATTTGAGTATAGCTTTCCACCCTAAAACAGATGGTAAAGAAGAACGCACCATTCAGACACTTGAAGATATGTTGCAAGCTTGTGCATTGGACTTTAAAGGTAGTTGGGTGGACCATTTGCCACTTATTGAATTTGTCTATAATAATAGCTACCATGCGAATATCAAGATGAAACCTTAAGAAGCTTTGTATGGGAGGAAATGTAGGTAACCAATTGGATGGTTTGAAGTGGGTGAAACCACCTTGCTTGGGCCAGATCAAGTACAACAAGCCATGGAAAAAGTTAAGGTAACTCAACAGCTGCTAGAAATAGCCCAAAGTCATCACAAATCATATGCGGATGCTAGAAAGAGAGGACTGGAATTCTCTGTAGGAGATTGGGTATTTTTAAAGGTGTCTCTAATAAAAGGGGTTATGAGATTTAGTAAGAAAGGAAAACTGAGCCCATGTTACATAGGGCTATATAAAATTATTATTAAGAAGTTCGGACAGGTTGCATATGAACTAGAGCTATCCCAAGAGCTTTTAATGGTTCATCCAATTTTTCATGTCTCCATGCTTCGAAAATACATAGGTGACTCATCCCGTATCACTCCTATGGAAGACGTGCAAGTTACAGAAGATCTCACATATGAAGAGGTATCTATTAGTATTCTAGATCATCAAGTTATGAAGAGAAGGAATAAAGAAATAACTTCAGCGAAGGTACTTTGGAGGAACCAGCAAGCAGAAGAAATAACATAGGAGGCCGAGGACACAATGAAATTAAAATACCCTTACTTATTTGAAGCTAAAGATAAAGCCCAGCATGCAGAATTGGGACACTAATAGGTACGTATGATTGAATACTTAGTGTGGTGTCAAAATTTTGTGTAAGTAAAGATTTAAACTTGGTTAAGCTATCCAATTGTGCTAACATTTGAGGACGAATGTTCCTAAGATGGGGAAGATGTAACACCCCACATCTTACAACACTATTTATATGCAAATGAAACATTTTTTCAAATTAGAGCCAATTTTTGATAGTGCTTTAATCTCAAATTACAGGGCAATATGTATGTCAAAGCTGAAGAGGGTCGAGTGCAGATAAGTTTTAAGTCAAATGGAGGAGATTATGACTTTAAATGAAGTGAGAGAATTACGGTGCTTATAGGACTAGGAAGCTAGCAGGTGAGTTACCTACTTGCTTAGCTTAAATTGCTAGCTAAATGGAGACGAGGACCGATGTCGAATTTGTCCAAGTCTGATTATGAATACAATTTGTGTTAAGGGTGTAACTTTAGCCAATGTTTTACCATCATAAATGGAAAATACTTATAGCCCAGGATGAATAATGAAAGGTACCAAGTACATCACAACCCACTTGACTAATTGGGCCTAAAACTAAGTAAGGAGGAAAGGGAAAAATGAGCAGCCAAGGCCCAACCAATTTGAACCCAATAAAGTCCAAGTGAAAGGGGAAAGAAGCTGTATCACCAACTTAGTAAAGTAAAGCTAAAAATGCCTAGTAAGTCGGCCAAATTTCCTCTTTCAAAAGGGTTTAAAACAGCTCCCATAAGCCATTCTAACTTGAACAAAAAAAATCAGATTGACTTCCATGTTTTCTCTCAGCTCTTTCTTGACTTTACAAGCAGCCACAAGAGACTTTTAGGTTCTTAGAGAAGCTCTAAACCTTGAAGGTAAAGGTAAGTGATTATAGTTACTTGTTTAGTAAGATTTCTTCATGAAAAACAAGAGACTATGTTGGTTAGGTATATGCTGAAAAAAATTTTGAACAACATGTTTTCTAAGATTGTTATACATGTTTTCTTATTTATTTAGAAGATTTTCTATTTTTGGTTGGATTGATTAAGAAGGGATCCTACTATTTTTAATGCGCATTGGTTCTATAATGATGTATAAAGGCTGATACACCACTTTTACAGTCCGCAAAAGCGAGTTCTTATTGTGATATATCACAATTGTATTCTTAGTACGAACTTGTGGGTGGATGGATGGAAGGCTATTGCCTCACGTCCTTCATGACTTCTTTGGTACTGTTCTAAGACTGTTTGAAGGATTTTTTTATGTATATATGTGTTGAGGACAGTTTGGGTAAAGTTGAAATCAGGATTGTCGACGTCAAAATATAGCGAAGGGGTGTAACGTTATGCCACCTATTTGTATGTTGAGTAGAATTGTTGTGTGTTTGCTTTGTGGGCTGTTGTAAGATTTTTTAGGTACTAAAACAGGCTTCACTTGATATGTATATGAGAATGCTTACTAGAAAGTATGATTAGGGGCGGAAAGATTGAAAGAATACTCTCGGGTTTATAATTACCCACTTGCTACCCGTATGTTATTTTTTATGAGATTGGGCCGCCAAGATGTATCTATTGGCTACTAATGTTAGTTTTATCATCTACTATGTTGTAGCTAATTATTTGGAGGAATTAAAGGTTGTCCCGAGGTAATAGTGAGGTCGTACAACAAGGTATATAAGGCTACTTGATTTCGTATTATTTGGCATAAAACATAGACCCCTCTTGGCACATAAAGGCACTTACCGATTCCAACACAACTATTAGCCGTGTCTCAACTCTCTCAATTATTCATATGCACCCATACATTGTCACCTTCAAATCTGCATACATACTTGGATACCAAGATACACGAGTTCTTTCTACTAAATTAAGTTCATGTGTTGTTCTACCTCCTATGCATCTCATTAGTTGTGTAACTTACTCCTTTTATTATAGTGTTGTCTTTTGTGATTATTTACGTGTCATATGTTATACATATAGTCCTACAGCTCCAATATTACGACCACCAAAAGAATCATCTCAAAGGTAATTGAAAGATAAAGTAAAGTATATTGTTTGTTGATGGGTGGTAACCCGAGGGGTGAAAGAATCACCAAGCTAGGGTCGATCCTATCACGGGGGGTAGCCCGAGGGGTTAAAGGAAAAGCCTAGCCAGGGTCGATCCCAATATAGATTTACCACTGATCAGCGGGTCTTTTTTATTATCTTTTGTGCACAAATTATACAGTAAAGGTAAAGTAATAAAAAGAACATAAAGTACATGATCCCACAGTATAACTAAGGATGGTCTCTTATTATACACCAGTATGTAGTTTCAATTGAGTTGCTACTTCATATAAAGTATTCCTGCCTTATATATTCAGTACATTATCTCATACTGACGTCCCTTACGAGGGACCTGCATTTCATGTTGCAGGTACAGGTGCTAGTAGACCTCCTCGATAGTAGTATAGGACATCCAACTGCTATTACCAAGCTCCAGGTTGCTTCGGAGCGTTGCGTGTCTAGAGCTTGTATTTTTTGCACGGTATAGTTAGTCAAGGCGAGGCCTATACCGACCCTTATTAGATATTTTTCCTTATCTAGAGGCTTTGTAGACTCTGTAAATTAAAGTGTGGTCATATCTCATACTCTAGACACCGTGGCCCCAACGACCTAGCCATATGTATTTTCTTTTAGCTTGTTATTACTGTTTACTTTCTTAAAGGAATGCTTAATGTAGAAATCCCTTATAATATGTGTAGAAAGTACATAGATATAGGTTGGTTCTCCTAGTCCTTATTGGCAAAAGGTGCCAATCCACCTTAATGGGATTTTGGGCATGACGGCATCAAAAATGTCCGAAATCATAATTTCCATATATCTCAAGATTCGTGCATTATTTTGAAAATGTGACTTCATATTCTTAATCATGTGGTCAAATTTAGTGGGAGATGGGTTAACCCAGATTTAAGAGAAACCACAACAAATTTTGAAATTTCAAAGTTTGATGAAAATAGTGTCAATCCGCATTTGGGACGTGTCCGCCCCAGTGTATTTTGTTGTCGAGTTTTTTAGTTTGGTCCAAGATTTTTGGGTTTTGGGCCATATCTTTCCATGCATGAAAGTATCTGTACTTAGCTTATTACACCCTCGTATCTTCCAAGACATTCCCAAATACTCTCCCAAGCACTTAAACAATATTTTATCTCCTAAATTCAAGTCTTAAAACTCATCCGAATCTAAGCAACCGGGCTCACCCTCATAATCAAAGTAGCAATAAAGAAGACAGTATCAATACATAGCATAAGAAATATGGGCCAACGTCCCCGGAATGGAGGACTCACCAATAGCTCGAGAGACAACCGAACTAGCCACATGGAGGAGGAGGATGGCCAAATGGAGCTCTGATACATACATGGTGAGATCATATAGGCATAGAGTATTCATTAGTATGTTCGAATGTACTAATTATGTAAGATGCAATACAATAAGAGATAGGTAACATAGTCAAAATGCATGATAATAATCGATAGATAACATAGTATCAATATGAAATGTATGAAAGATGCTTGAATTATAACATGCTTATATAGAATAAATTACGTATATAAGAAGAGACCATCATCATAGACCAAGCAACTAGTACTCGAAATCCAAGTCTTAGCACCCCCTTGGTAGTGATCGAGGTATCAACCCCTCAACAAGGTTAATGGACTTAACACCCTCCATCAAAGTGGTCAAGGTACTAGCCCGTCAACAAGATTAATGGACTTAACACCCTCCATCAAAGTCCCAACAAGGTTTATATACTTAACACTCTCTATCAAAGTGGTCAAGATACCAACCCCCCAATAAGGTTTATAGACTTACCACCCTCCATCAAAGTGGTCAAGCTACCAACCTCTTAACAAGGTTAATGGACTTAAAACCATTCATCATAGTGGTCAAGGTACCAACCCCTCAACAAGGTTATGGTAAACATGTAACACTATAGAATCTCATCATGAAATTAACACATATACAACATATTTTCGTCATTATAAAGTCATATATCTCATATGCCAATCTTTAGGCCTTCAACAACTCAAGAATCATAAATTGGACATTTAATCAAACAGTTTGCAGGTGTGTAGTATTATTGTAAAATCATGTAATTCAAGAGTAAAATCATGCAAGTAAATCTAATGTAGAACCATCAATCAATAATTGGTAACACCCACAAATAATATACATCAAAATCATAAATCAAGTCTCATAATAGAGCTTATATTCATAGCCCAAAACATAGTAACACAGTCACAATTTTATAAACTCCAACATAGTGTGCAGTGAATTTCATAATACCTAAGACCTATGAGTAAATCTACTTTAAATCATGCAATTTAGAGTAAAAAGAAGCTTATGTATCATAGGTGAAAGAAACCCATGAAAGAAACCCTCATACCTTAGCTTTTGGAGAACGCTTGAAAAAGATTGGAGAATTGTGACTTGAAGCTTGAGAGAAAATTCTAAGTATCTATGCTTAGAGAAGGTTTTGGACAAGTTGTGTACTATGCTTGAGCTTTGACTCATCTATAAAATTTAAGTATTTCTCTCCCTTTCTCTCTCGCTCCCTTAGTCCTAATTATCCTTGTTTGTGCTTATCTCTATTGGTCATATTAATTGCTTCCGCGACCAATGATGTCTAATGATATACGATAAGGCTTGTTTGGGGTTCCTTCGGGTTCCCTATTCGCCAGTCACGTCTAGGCCCTATGCTTGGGTCATAATAGATCACATCAAAATCAACAATCTCCAATTCAATCAAGTCAACAAGAGTATCCCTATGATGGATGTACACTGCAAAATTACTATAGATCCTATCATCTCGAATGAACTCACCAATAGGAGTAGAAACAAAAAATGGCTCAAGAAAACACTCAGGAAAAATATCAAACCTACTAGCCACATATGGCATCACAAAAGAGTAAGTTGCACCCGTATCAAGTAATGCATAGTAAGGTGTCACACCCCAAGTCCCATTAGGGTGGACTGGCACCCGTTGCCGATAAGGCCTGGGAGAACCAACCTGTATCTATGCGCTTTCTATACATATTATAAGGTATTTCTACATTTGACATGCCTTTAAGAAAATAAACAGTGATAATAAGCTAAAAGAAAATGCATATGACTAGGACGTAGGGGCCACAATGTCTAAAGTACGAGACATGACCACACTTTAACTTAGTTTATAAAGCCTCTAGATAAGGAAAAGTATCTGATAAGGGTCGGGATAGGCCCTGCCTCGACTAATTGTATAATATAAACATACAAGTTCTAGACACACAGAGCCCCAGAGCAACTTGGAGCTTGGCGATGTTTCTTTTGATGAATAAATAGAAATTTTACTAGCTGGATATCCTGTACTCCTATTGGGGAGATCTACTAGCAGCTGTACCTGCAGCATGAAATACAGGTCCCCCGTAAGGGACGTCAGTAAAGGATAATGTACTGAATATATAAGGCAGGACATACTGTACATGAAGTGACAACTCAAATGAAACTACGCACTGGTGTAGGATAAGAGACCACCTTTGGTTATACTTTGGAATCATGTACTTTATGTTCTTTATATCACTTTACCTTTACTGTATAATATGTGCACAGCTGTAATACAAATGACCAACTGATCAGTGGTAGAAATGTATCAGGATCGTCTCTGGGTGGGTTCTTCCTTCACCCCTAGGGCTACCACCCATGATAGGATCGTCCCTGGCTAGGTGATTCTTCCACCCCTCGGGCTACCACCCATCAATAAACAATATACTTTACCTTTCAATTACCTTTGAGATGGTTCTTTTGGTGGAACAATATTAAAGTTATTGGACTGTATATGTAGCGTGTGGCATGTAGATAATCATACAAGACAATATGACAATGAAAAAGAGTACGTTACACAAGTAATGAAATACGTATGAAATGGAATAACTCGTGAACTTTATTTAATAAAAAGAACCCATGTAACTTGGTATCCAAGCATGTATGCAGATTTGAAAGTGACTATGTATGGAAGCATGTGAACATGTCAAAGAGTGTAGACATAGTTAATAGTTGTGTCGAAGTTGGTAAACGCCTTTATGTTCCAAGGAAGGATCTATATTTCATGCCAAATAATACCAAATCAAGTAGCTCCACATACCTCATTGTATGACCTCGTTACTACCTTGAGATAACCTTCCCTCCCTCCAAGTATTTATCAACAACATAATAGGCAATAATATTAGTATTAGCAATAAAGAAACACTTCTTTGCATCGCAACATCACAAAAACTAACACTCGGGCAGCAAGCCTATAATTAGCGACACAAACGCATTCATTCAATATTTTCACTTATAATTGTATTTTCTAACACACATTCACATGTACACATCATGTGCAGCCTGTTTTAGTGCCACAAATGTCTTACAACAGCCCACAAAGCACAACACATAATAATTCTATACAACCTACAAACAGACAACATAACGTTACCTCCCTTCGCTACCTTTCGAAGTCGACAATTCCAAACCTATTCCGACTCTAACAAAACTGTTCCAAAAAAATCTATACATAAAAACATCCTTGAGTCAGTCTCAGAATAGTAACAAATCAGTCATTAAGTACGTGATTCAATATCCTTCCATCCAACAACCCACAGGTTCATACTAAGAACACAATTGTGATATCATATAAGGACTCACTTTTGCAGACTGTAAAAGTGGTGAAGCAGCCTGGTTACATTACTATAAAACCAACTTTACTTAACTAAACAAGTATTACTTCATAATACAACCAACTAAGAGGAGGAAAGCCTCTTAATTAACAAGAAAAGTGTACAACAATCCTTAGAATACAAGCTGTCCAGAATGTCCAGCATAACATACTAGCATATATTTCTTGTTTTTCATGAAGAAACCATACTAAATAAACAACTATGAATGCTTAACTTTGATTTCAAGGTTCATATATCCTTGAATAACCCTAAAAGAGTCATTTGTCTGCTTTACAAAGTTAAGAGAAGTTGAGAGAAAACTTTGGAGAGCAATCTGATTTTTGTGTGTTCAAGTTAAAATATGACTTGTGGGAGCTGTTTTAAACCATTTTTAAAAGGGGTGTTCGTCATACTTACTAAGGCTACTTTAGCCTTACATTACCAAGTTGGTGATTCAACTTCTTTACCCTTTCACTTGGGCCTAAATGGGTCTCCAAGTTGATGGGCTTGGGATGCCCATTTTCCAACTTTCTCTTAGTTAGTTTTTGGCCCAAATAGTCAAGTGTGTTGTGATGTACTTGGGCTATTTTTATATTCTTTTTGGGCTGAAAGTATAGTCCATGTGTAATGCTAAAACATGGGCTAAAGTTACACTCTTAACACGGACTTTATTCATAATCAGACTTGGACAAATTCGATGTCGGGTCTCGTCTCAGTTTAGTTAGCAATTTAAGCTAAGCAAGTAGGTGACTCACCTTCTATCTTACTAAGTCCTACAAGAAACTCAATTCTCTTAGTTCATTTATGGTCTTGATCTTCTCAATTTGACACAAAATGTGTATACACTTGACCCTCTTAAGCATTATACGCACATATACCCCTATAACATAAGATTCAAAAGTATGGGCGCTAATTTGACCAAATCATATCATGATTCATTTGCATTGTACTAATAGTGTAATGTGTGCGGTATTACATCCACCCCCCTTTATGAACATTCATCCCCGAATGTTAGCACAATTGGATAGCTCAAACAAGTTGAAACCTTTACTTTTGACAACACATTAAGTATTTAATCACACGTATGTATTAGCTTCCCAATTCTACATGTTGGACTTCCTCTTTATCTTTAAATAAGTAAGGGTATTTTGATTTCATCGCGTCCTTGGCCTCCCATGTTATTTCTTCGACTTGATGGTTTCTCCAAAGTACTTACACTGAAGCTATTTCTTTATTCCTTAGCTTCTTAACATAACGATCTAGAATAGCAATAGGTACCTCTTCACATGTGAGATCACCTGTAACCTGTACATCCTAAATAGGAGTGATACGAGATGGGTCACCTATGCATTTTCGAAGCATTGAGACATGAAAAACTGGATGAACCATTGAAAGCTCTTGGGATAGCTCTAGTTCATATGCAACCTGCCCGAACTTCTTAATAATTTCATATTGTCCTATGTAAAGTGGGCTCAGTTTTCCTTTCTCACCGAATCTCATAATCCTTTTCATAGGGGATATCTGTAAAAATACCCAATCCCCAATTGAGAATTCCAGTCCTCTCCTTCTAGCATCTGCATGTGATTTATGGAGACTTTGGGCTGTTTCTAGTCGCTGCTATATCACCTTAACTTTTTCCATGGCCTGTTGTACTAGTTCTGGCCCAAGCAAGGTGGTTTCACCCACTTCAAACCATCCAATTGGCGATCTACATTTCCTACCATACAAGGCTTCGTAAGCTGCCATCTCGATACTCGCGTGGTAGCTGTTATTATAATGGAGATTAGGACTCAATGTAGCCTGACTATCTCTTTGAGGTATAGCTTGGCATATTCTTCAGCTATATAATTACTCCTGACTGGTAAAAAGTGTGCTGACTTTGTGAGTCTATCAACTATTACCTATATGGAGTCAAACTTCTGAGATGAGCGAGACAAACTCGTAAAAAAATCCATATTGATGATATCCCACTTCCATGTTGGAAGTTTTATACAATACATATAACCTCCTTGCTTTTAGTGTTCCACTTTCACCTGTTGGCAATTTGGACATTGAGCCACAAATTCTGCAAGGTCCTTTTTCATGCCTCCCCACCAAAATATTCCCTTCAGGTCATGGTGCATCTTAGTTGATCCTAGGTGGATATAATATCGGGAGTGATGGGTTTCTTTCACTATCCTCTTTCTTAATCCATTAACATCAGGCACACATAATCTATTTTGGTAGTAAAATACTCCATTTTGTGTAAGGTCAAAGCCCTTTATCGTACCCTTACTCACCTTTTCCTTAAGATGTCGTAGAATAGGATCCTCGAACTATTTTTCTTTCATCTCAATTACCAATGAAGATGTTGTTGCATTATGTACAATAACCCCTTCCTTTGGAGTTTCAAGAAGGTGAGCTCCCAAACTGGCTAGCTGATGTAGATCCTTTGCCACTCCTTGACTAACCACAGCTTGATCACCAGTATTCATGATTTCCTTATGACTAAGAGCATCGGCTACCACATTTGCCTTCCCCGAATGATATAGTATATCAACGTCATAATCCTTTATTAGCTCTAGCCGTCTTCATTGTCTTAAATTCAGGTCCTTCTGCTTAAAGATGTAATGTAGGCTCTTATGATCAGTGTATATATCAACATGAACCCCATACAAATAGTGGCACCATATTTTCAAAGCAAACACAACAGCTGCTAGCTCAAGATCATGATTTGGGTAATTTTTCTCATATGGTCACAGTTGCCTAGACGCATAAGCAATTACCTACCATTTTGTGTCAGTACATACCCTAAGAGAACTCCTAAAGCATCGTTCTACACTGCATACCCCTCAGTGAGTTCGGGGAGCACTAGCACAGGTGTAGAAGTTAGCTTGTTTTTCAGCTCCTGGAAGTTCATTTTACATGCATCATTCCATTGGAACTTGGTTGCCTTATGCATCAACTTTGTTAGAGGTGCAGAAATAGAAGAAAAACTTTCAACAAATCTCCTCTAATAACCTGCCAAGCTTAGGAAGCTCCGAACTTCTGTGGGTGTTGTTGGTCTTGGCGAATCTTTCACAGCCTCTATCTTTTGTGAATCAACCCTTATTCCCTTATCAAACACAATAAGACCCAAGAATGCCATTGATCTTAGCCAAAATTCATATTTAGAAAACTTAGCATACAATTGTCGATCACAAAGAATCTGTAACTCCTGTCGCAAGTAATCTGCATGGTCTTCTTCTGACCTTGAATGTACCAAAATGTCATTTATGAATACTATCACGACCACATCCAAGAATGGCTTAAATATCCTGTTCATCAAATCCATAAAAACCGCTGGTGCATTCATTAGCCCAAATGACATAACGAGAAATTCAAAGTGTCCATAGCGTGTTCTGAAAGCTGACTTAGGTTTATCTTCCTCCTTCACCCTCACTTGGTGATAACCTGATCTTAAATCAACTTTTGAAAAGCATTTGGCACCCTGTAACTGATCAAATAAATCATCAATCCTGGGGAGGGAGTATTCATTCTTAATTGTCACCCTATTCAATTGCCGATAGTTAATACACATTCTCAAGGTGCCATCCTTTTTGAATACAAATAACACTGGTGCACGCCAGGGGGACATACTAGGTCTTATGAAACCCTTATCCGATAAGTCTTTTAACTGCTCTTTTAACTCACATAATTCTGTCGGGGCCATTCTATATGGAGGAGTAGAAATAGGTTGAATGTTTGGAAGTAAGTCAATACCAAAATCTATTTCTTGTTCTGGAGGTAAGACTGGGAGTTCTTCAGGGAACACATCGACAAATTCATCCATTACTGGAACTGCCTGAAGCGTTAATGATTCTGCCTCCATATCCCTCACTCTAACTAAATGACATATATACCCTTTTGATATCATCTTTCTTTCCTTAAAATAAGAGATAAACTTACCCTTTGGCGCCCCAATATTGCCTTCCCATTCAATAACTGCCTCATTTGGAAAGTGGAAGTACACTTTCTTAGTTCGGCAATCCACAGTAGCATAACAAGAAGCTAACTAATCCATACCCATTATAACATCAAATTCCACCATTTCTAGCTCAATAAGGTCAGCCAATGTGCCACGATCAGAAATAGTTACTACATAGTCATAATAAACCCTTCTAGCAATAATAGATTCACCGGTTGGTGTAGACACTTCAAATGGTTTTCTCAATAATTTGGATGTTCTCTTAAGCTTTCCAGCAACTAGTGGAGTGATGTATGATAGTGTAGAACCAGGGTCAATTAATGCATATACATTATGTGAAAAGATGGGCAATGTACCTGTGACTACATCAAGTGAAGCTTCCAAATTTTGCCGACTCCCCACAGCATAAGTGCGATCCTGGACTCCGCTAGAGCTAGTTGCCCATCTAACACCTCTACCACGACCCATAGATGCTTGCTGACCCCTACCTGCTGGAAGAACTTATTACAATGACGCAACAGCTGTTCTGGTAGGTTGTGCTATACCACCCATACGTCTCCTCGGGCGATCCCTCATTATATGCCCTGGTGCACCACACCAATAACAAACATCTGTCCCAATATGACATATACCCAGATGACTCCTTCCATACTGTTTACGAGGTTGCCTAGGAGTCATTGGTTAGTCTGTCGGATATCCTATTATTTGTATACCTTGTCTCTCACCTTGTTGACCAAACTAATTACTTCGAGACCCTTGAAATTGTGGCGGAGAACTGGCTGCAGAGTAGGGCGATGATGGCCTAGGTGGTCTATTAGAAAACTGAGGTGTAAGCTCACCTTGGACTGGTGTAAACTGCCGTGTAGATCTGGCGCTCTTGGATTGTGCCTTTTCTACCTCTTGGGTCCTTCTCCTTTGCCTCTAATCCTCTAATTTTCATGAAAAAGCCTACATCCTCTCTATGTACATATCTTTGTTCAAGGAAGCAATACTACAGTCTCAGACCAGATACGTATCCAACCTATCTACATATCGATGAACTTTATCTGCCATAGTAGAAACTACATTTTAGGAGCATACCTTGCCAAGGAATCGAATTGGAGGCTGTACTCCCTCACACTCATATTCCCTTGGTGGAGATTCAGGAACTGATCTGTATGGGCCTCTCGGATCTCTAATGGAAAATAATGGTCAAGAAATACCTCTTTGAACTCCTCCCAGGTAGTTGGAGGTGCATCTATGCTCTTAGATTGCTTCTAAGCTTCATAACACAATATAGCCACACCCTTCAATCTATATGTCGTTAACTCGACAACTTCTGTACCACTAACGTGCATAAAATCTAAAGTACGCTGAATCTGATCAATAAAGTCTTGGGGATCTTTATTAGGATCTGACCCAGTGAAAGATGGGCGGTCCAAATTAAGAAAATCACGTATCCTTGTGCCAGCTATGCTATTTGTACCACCTGTACCCATAACTGGACCATCCTGCCTTTGACCTTGGCTAGCAACTATACGATTCAATAGTTGGACTGCATTTCTCAGATCCTGCACGGTAGCATCAATAGGTGGTTCCGGAGGAATTTCACTATTCTTGGGTTCATCAGGAACTGGAGGAGTTGGAGTTGTCTGTGATAAAGACTCCTCTCGAACCTCATCTCGTTGTCTCACCTGACTGGGTATACCAACTAGCACTTCTACTTCCTTCCCTTTACCTTTGTTCTGCCTTGTTTCTGGCATACTTGCTATACAAAACAATTTAGGAATTAGACATAATGTACCTATTACAATTAACTTTATGGCACGATCTAAAGAATGGAAAGAAAGTAACAACTCCTAAATGCCACGTAGCCTCTTGCTTGTAAATGTGGTAAACAACACATCAATAAACAACACTCTACATAGACACGGCTTTGTAGACTCCCTAGGATGACTCGCTCTGATACGACTTCTGTCACGCCCCAAGTCCCGTTAGGGCGGACTGGCACCCATTGCTGATAAGGCCCGGGAGAACCAACCTATATCTATGCGCTTTCTATATGTATTATAAGGGATTTCTACATTCGACATGCCTTTAAGAAAATAAACAGTGATAACAAGCCAAAAGGAAATGTATATGACTAGGCCGTTAGGGCCATGGTGTCTAAAGTATGAGAAATAACCACACTTTAACTTACATAGTCTACAAAGCCTCTAGATAAGGAAAAGTATCTGATAAGGGGCGGGATAGGCCCTGCCTCTACTAACTCTACAATATAAACATATAAGCTCTAGACACACACAAAGTCCCGGAGCAACCTGGATCTTGGTATCAGCAACTGGATATCTTTTACTCCTACTAGGTAGATCTAATAGCACATGTATTTGTAACATGAAATTCAAGTCCCCCGTAAGATACGTCAATATGGGATAATGTACTGAATATGTAAGGCAAGACATACTGTACATGAAGTAACAACTCAAATGAAACTATGCGCTGGTGTAGGATAAGAGACCACCTTTGGTTATACTTTGGAATCATATATTTTATGTTCTTTATATTACTTTACCTTTACTGTATAATATGTGCACAACTGTAATACAAATGACCAACTAATCAGTGGTACAATTGTATCGGGATCATCCCTAGCTAGTTTCTTCCTTAACCCCTCGGGCTACCACTCAAGATAGGATCATCCCTGGCTAGGTGATTCTTCCACCCCTTGGGCTACCACCCATCAATAAACAATATACTTTACCTTTCAATTACCTTTGAGATGGTTCTTT